>JAIPRM010006239.1:0-19038 GCA_025469315.1 Stegophylla sp. TES_Ste_2020 | reverse complement strand
TAGAAGCTTCGTCTTCATATTTAAGATATTTACATTGCCATGAAGTTTTCATGAAGTCATTTGAAAAAAACGAACCCACCAGAGTTTTTTATATGGAGGTTCTTCGTTTCTTCCCGCTATTTCATCCGCTTATTAGCTTCGTCACTTTTTAACACATAAAGAAGATTCTCCTTATTTATTACATTCAGGTGAATTGTCACGAATAATTTTTTTATGATGGTAAAGGAAGAAATTTAAAAGATACAGCATTCCATGTATTCTTTTCTTGAAATTGAACCACCTCAGGTAGCCGGGACCCAGTTTACCGCCCCGAGGGGAAGACCAGATTGTGTGGGACCCAGTTTACCGAACCCGGATTTTCATAGCCACTGTGTACAGTCGGTTGCTGTTGGATGTCGTGAATGGTGGTGGCCGACCTCACCGCAGGTCGGAGTGAACAATAACATCTGAGAAAAGCTTGTGAAGCTCATAATAATTGTTTTTATGACATGATATAAAACACGCTGTGAATGCAGAAAATTTGATAAATTTCCAAAATGTAACAATGAATATTTTCGATTTAGTTTATTAAGATTACTTTTTTTTTCATTTATTGATTTACGTATATCAAGCAATAACCAACAGTAGGTAGTAATTAAAATGTACAACGCGTGTAAAAGCGCGTGCGACAAATAAGGGGGATAACGTCGGATTAATTTTTAGGATAATTACTTGAATAATTCCTTAAAGCCTTCTATTTTACCATCGTCGAAAGCCTTGTAAATCATTGTAATGGGATGTTTTATAAAATTCTCGACGTTTACGTTACGCAATGCTTTCTTCTCCATAAACTCATAATATCCTATAAATGTTGAACAAATCATTTTAACAAAGGAAAATATATAATCAAAGACTGTCGATAATGTACCCCTTGTTTAATTTATTTACATGACGTGTGAATTGTTATATGCATCGAGTCTTGTAAATCCTAATGAAATTTCAGTCATAAAAGAAAAACGTTTGGAGAATCTATTAATTAATATTGGATGATGTTTACCGAATAAGGTATTTGAAATTTTGAAAATTTTAAAAATTATAATATCGCGGTATTTAAGAATGGTTTATAATTTATGCTTGATTGTAGAACGGAAACTTTTATTTTTATTTTGAAAAACGAGAATTTTAAGTTTTCAACTCCCATTAATTTTGGAATTTTGACTAGAATCGACATTGAAAAACTTTTTTTTTTTATGGAATTTATTACTGGAATTAAGTGTTTACTCGGGTTTTCAGTAGTACTTTTGAGAGTACATTACTCGAAATATAATATTTTTTATAATGTGAACATTCTTAATAACTCAAATGCATCGATGTTCACGAATCCAAGAGGGTTATGATCAAATATATATTAATATAGTAACAACCACCTGTTGCTTTAATGATTTTTCACTACTTAACCGTAAATTCTAGTTGATATTTGTTACAACCTTTATAATTCACTGTTTCCAGTAACGGGGCACTCGAAGCCACAGCTGCGATTACCAGGTGTGGGAATTTCAGTTTCAACCGAGCAGCTAACATTCCTCCATAAGAACGTCCGCAAGCTATCCATTTTGCCGTAGACGGAATGTAATCCGAGTACAGTTTTCGGATACTTGTTATGAAATATTCCATATCGGATAGTGATTGTTCAATGGTCAAATATTTTAAATCTTCAGTTTTCAAACTCCTGAAATATTATTTAATACAATATTTTATGATCAGTTTCGGTTTAAAACGTGCTCAACAGTGTGACACACAATATAAACATTTTACAGGGTTGTCGAAAATAATATGACTTCTTCGTGAACCAAGTTTCAAGTCCAACTGAAACGACACCACTCATCCACCCGCTGATTTGTCGGACGACACCCCTGAACCCCCCCCCCCTTTGTGCATGTATTAATACTTGTGCTGACGATGCGTGAAAATTTAGTGTTTTAATTTTGATGTTACGACGACAGGATTAGAATCAATTTCATTAAAATCTAACAAACGGGATATATTATATTTGAGTTTTTGGTCAAATTTTAAATAGCTTATTAGTTTTCTTTTTCGAAATTACATTGAGATTCCACCAGAAACACGATAACTAGTCGAACATACCGTTGATTCTTTTAGTAAGTCAATAAAGGTTCTCCTTACGAGAGAGAGAGAGAGAGAGAGAGATGTTTTGTCAACTGAAACTGGCCTGCAGGTATTCATTTTAATTAATTTTTTTATTTAAGAATAGAGACAATGTAAATAATAAATATTTTTATGGTTTTTAATTTTGTTTTTCGACAATGGTTTTCAGTGCTTTCAAACATAAGGTAAATACTGATATGTTATAGCAACCATTCGGTATTCAGATTTATTTATTTTCAAAAAAAAATATCACACACACACACACACACACACACACACACACACACACACACACACACACACACACACACACAGTTTTATCTCTTTTATTATATAGAAACAAATGTTTTTAACCAAATTATGTTTAAAACTTATGTTTCTAATATAAATATGAAATTTATCAAATGGTATTGAATACCATTTTGAGTAGTATTACATTACCGAGTAACAGTTTTTATTCAGTCATAATGCTTACTCAACAGGACGGCTAGAGCCAAAATAACGATTTTCCACAGCCACTAATAATGCATTCGTAAGACGTGCATAATATTTGAACCATGTTCCGCTTTTTATGAACGAATCATCGAGTTCGTCAAACCCTCCAATATATAAAATCACCGGACCATTCCCGATATAGTGAACAGTATTAAATAAATATCTCTGAGAAAATCGAACAAAATGGCATTGTATAAGTAAAAGTAAACCACTATTTTTTTTTTTTTTTAATGATAATTAAACGAATCGATATACAGGTACCTGTGTCCAAGTTTTTCCATGATCGGTGAGCTCGAAATGATCTAACTTTTGTTGTATCTGTAGATACTCCATATCTGGTAAACCTAGCGCACAAAATTGTGTTACATGATTTTTATTTTTTGATTCCGAGTAGAACGAATAAGCTTATGACGTCTTAACAATGATGTTTATTTTTTTATTTATTTGTCTCTTTCTGGAAATACTTTTTCGTATGGAAATACTTGTCCAAAAGATTTGATCAGTAACTCTATATATCGCGAATCACATCCAAATGATACTTTTAACAGATAATTTTTCCAATTTCTCAATACTTTTTCCAAAAACGTGGAAAAACTGTCGAAAAATATGCAATCACCGGAATTTCCATAAAATTGAAAATAGCTTTTTAACATAAGTTCTGAATATTGCAGGTAGAGACTTGAAACTTCCACCAATTACTTAAAATGGTCTTGGGAACATTTCATATAAATTTCAAAAAGATTTGATTAATTTTGAGTTAAGTACTGCATTTTAAAAATTATTTTTTCCGGTCTAGGACAAATGGACGCCAAGATCTATTACTTATATTTTTTTTTAAATTTATAATTATTATTTCTTCTTCCTCTACCTCGTCTTTATCTCATCCACTTGGGTCGACGACCTTTATCATAAACTTCCACTTGACACGATCTCCCACATTATCCACGAACACATCAACAGTCCTTATAAATTATAATTATTATATTTTATACAATTTATTCTGATAGTTATACAATCGAGTAATACTATATTTTCTTTAAAGTAAATGCATTGTTGAGCATAATAATATATACTTACATTAAAGCTAATAATATTAATGAAAAATAAAAAATTAAATACAGATACTCCGCTGAACTCTGCAGATTAACAGATTCGAGAATTGATTGAACATTCAACTAAGGTAATATATGTAAAGCCAGCTCAGCAGCTTTATGAATACCAATTATATACATGTATTTTCTATTAAGTTTTCAGTTATAAACTTTTCAAATAATACACCATTTTTATTTATTTTTTAAGGGGGGCGTTGAAAAGTATTTTGCTCTTCAGGGGGGGGGGGGTGGCGGTGACTTTGAAAAGGTTGAGAATCACTGGTTTAGGCTCTTAGTACAAAAATAAAAAAATTTTAAAAGCCTAATTAATAATATAATTATCCTCACCCTCACCCGTCGACGCGTTGGTCTTCACTGGCGGCGACGTATCGTCATCCTATATAATATTATTATGTAAACGAGCGTTTGAATAAAAATAATAAAATTAATAATTATTATTCATTGTTCGGTGATTTATCCCCTACACCAGTCCGCTGCTTCCACGGTACAATGATAAATTACTCACGTCCCCGACCAAACCAGCGGCTACCCAGTACGGCAACAAAGCATAAAAACAAAATTTCTCTAGAAAATTCATCATCGCCGCGCCGTCAGAGACACAGCTGAAACTGTCCAAACAAGCGTCCGTCCGTCCGTCAGTCGTCGGAGCCCAAGTGAAAACTAAAATAATAAAATAATATGTGGAAATAATTTCCCAATCGTCTTTCTACTATACATAATTATTATTTCATATTTATCTTAGATTTTCGGACGAAGTGAAGTGCTAGTGTTTTAGGTTGGTTTAGTTCACCTCACTTTAGAGAGGTGATTTTTTTTTTAAATTCCTTTATTCTTATTATTATTTATTTTTTTTTTTTTGTGTAAAAACTACTCAAAATTTGACAAAAAAGGAATCGGAAACCATTATTTTTTTTTTTTTTTATCCAAACTTCGTGAAAATGTAAACATAGATAGACAATAATATGAGAAGTATTTTGAAGTGGGAAAATTTTGAAAATGTGAAAAAAAGATTTCATACTTTTTTTTTTTCTTTCTTATAAAATGTTTTTTCCTTTTCTTTATTTTATTAGATAAAAAAAAAAAAAAATCGGACATACTTCGCACGATGGGTGTACTTCGCACGACAGGTGGTATTCTCTTGACGGGCGTATTATATTTTAAAGAAACGATAAATCATTTCTTCAGTAAAACGATTCTGAACGAAGGAAGTTAATAATATAAGAAAAAAAAAATGTTCGAAAAAAAAATGCAAAAATTTGAAAATGACGCGTACAATAAGTAATAGTACAATTTTATTAATAATGATTGCTGCAGTTGTTAGTCGGTAAATACAGAAGGAGTTTTCATATTATGTATTTCATAAATTCTATTATAAATACAAAATACTTTGATACAAAAAATTTATGGTCGAAAATCTGGTTTAATCATTCAATACAATAATAAGAACAATATTTTAATCGAATATGAAGAGCTTGGAGAATTATTATTTCAATTAAAACATTGGTCGCAACAAAATTGTATGATAAATGATTTCGTTGTATCTGCCATCATAAAATAGAACAAATCTATAAACGAAAAACGTTCAAGACAAAGGCAAAATCGCAAAATCATAATAATAGAAGAAAAAAACTATTAAATATATGTTTTTAAAGAGAGTTGAAAAACAATAGTTCTTATTACAATAATAAATAAAAACTATTACTCATAATCTATTTATTTCATTATAATTATTGTATATTATGTAGTGAGCAACAGTCGTAATTAAAGTGCACAAATCATGTAAGAGGGGATGAAGTAAATAGTAAATAAGGGATAACATTATTTTTTTTTTTTTGAACAATAATTTCTGGAATAATTTCTATAAGTCTTCTATTTTACCATTTTCTATTGCCATGTGAATTCATTGTAAAGACATCTTTAATTGCTTAGACACCCTTTTACCTATTAAGGCTCGATATGTCTATGATATTGACCAGAAAAAATCTCAAAAATTGTAATTCAACTTTTTATTGTCTATAACCGTTTGAATTGAGGAAATTATTTTAAAAAAAATTTAAAAATACTTTTTGAACTTTTGGAAAAGTATTCCTAAACGAAAAAGTGTTTACAAAAACAGAGGAAAAATAAATAAAAATTAACATAATTTTAAAAACATTAGCTTCTTCACTTCTTTCAGAACCTAAAATTTTTTCAATAACTAGATTACAACTTCAATAAATGTTGACACTTACCTCAAGTATCTTGTTTAAAACACAGTTAAAAGAAAATTACAACTAGATAGGGCGCATATTTTAAAATACTCACGTTTGAAAATGACACGTACGAAAAGTTATAGTACAAATTTAATAATGTTTGCAGCAGTTGCCAGTCGGTAAATACAGAAGGAGTGTGCATGTGCGTTTTATAAATTATATTATGAATTCGTAACCGTTCGATTAAATCTGGTCTAATCACTAATTACAACAATATAGTCATAGTTTGATTGGACATAAATTTCTTTGTTTACACAAAATACTTTGATTTAAAAATTTGATGGTCGAAAATCTGGTCAATTATTCATTACAATAATATGACAATATTTTAATTGAATATATAAAGAGCTTAGATTATTATTGTAATTAAAACATTGGCCTTAATAAAATTCTATGATAAGTGAATTTGTTTGGTCCAAATAAAACAAAACTAAAAAAACGAAAAACGTTTTTAGACAAAGACAAAATCGTAAAATCATAAAAACCAAAAAATAATTTGAAAAACATTAAATTTATAATTTTAATGAGAATCGAATAGCAATAGTTCTTATTACAATTAATAATAAGTCGGTAATTTCATTATAATTGTATATTAAGTAATGAGCAACAGTTGTAATTAAAACGCACAAAGCATGCAGAAGTGGATGGGGTGCATTAATTAATGGATATCATCGAATTTGTTTTGGGAATTGAACTTGAATAATTTCTTTTTCATCTTCATTGTGAATGCCTTGTGGTTTTAATTGTAGAGACACATTTTATTGTAGTCTTGGCGCCCACTTATTGCTCTGCTTCGTTTTCGATAAATTTATAAGTGATAAAGATACTTTATAAAGATACATTATACTTTATAAGTGGATAATTTGAATATGATAAAAAAATAAAATCAAGGGCTGCCAATGTCCCCTTGTTTGTATTCAATATAGCTTGTTAATTGTTATTTTCTTTGAGTCTAGAAAAAATATAAAAAAATATTAGAAAAAAATGATAGACTTTAGTCTATCAAAAATATTTCCTCCATTAAACATTTAAAATTTTAAAAATCAAACATTATTATAATATCCAGGTATTTTCCAAAGTGTTCATAAATTATATTTCATCGTAAAGTGTCACGTTTTGCCTTTTTTTTTTTTTTAATTATTTGGGAATCGGGCATAATTGACAGATGGAAAATGTTTGTGGGTGGGACGTATTTTCATGATATACGGACTCCATAGGCTAGTTAGCAATCTAGTTCAGTGTTTCTCAACCTTTTTCACTGTTTCGCTCCCCCCCCCCAAAAATTGAATATTACATTTTTAGCTACCTCTAAATATGTTTATTACATTTGTATGTATAGATGACGTATATTGCAAAATTACAATAGCAATAAATAATAAAAGCAACAAAACATATTATTTTAAAGAAACATATTGTATAAATTTTGCAGTTTTTGAAACTATAGAAAACGGTTTTTTGTTTTGTTTACATATCATATTATGCGTAAAAAAATCAAATATTTAGAATCATTCTTAAATTGATACGGCTTGGTTGTTGATCTGAAATAATTTTGTCAATCTCTGGTTTAATATAGAATTTATTCGACAAATTTTTAGTCAGTTTTCCAATTTAATTTGTATCATAGTCAGAGGGGAAACTTTTCGTTTCACATTAATTAGTAGTTGAAAATGGACTAAATGTTTTTGGTATTTTAGTTTCAGCTAAGTTAATGTACTCATTGCATCTTAACCACATGCTTTATGTTTTAATCAAAATCGACATTTGGTTATGATGTTTTTACAAAAATATGTAGTAATATTTATCCGATTCGATTAATAATTGTACTTCATTCAACAATGATAGCGTATTTTCAACTTGATTTGCTATAGATTTATTGCTTTTGTATTATTCTATATTGATTTATAGATGTTAGTGACCCTAAATAATTAGTCAACGACCCCCAGGTTGAGAAACACTGATCTAGTTCATTGTTGTATCATGTATCTGTGATTGTGGCATACATTTCAGATCATAATAACATAATTATTAGTCTCAAACGTATATCCTATGGCAGCGACAACCTGTTGACTGCAATGTATTACAACATGTAGAATTTTGTCATTAAAACACGTCAGATTTTCATTACTCACAATATCTCTTATAATTTATGATATCAATATAATTTGTAGTTTCTGTAGAACAAAAAAACACAATGGGAAAGAAAATCGTTTCACTTATCTCACAATATTATTATAATATAAATGAAATAATAAATAATAATTATTTTATATAATGATAATAATAATAATAATAATAATAATAATAATAATTACAATATATTTTGTTGTAGTGTGTACTCACATTCCTTGCACAATAACACATTGTATCGTATAAAGTTATAATATTATTATTATATTAAATTATATTTATTTATAGTAATTATTTTATTATAACTAAGTAGTTTATAATATTATAGTTAATAGAGTATTTTATACAATATCATTTGATCGTTTCAGCTCGTATCGTTTTACAGGTACGCATTGAAGTACATATCGTTGTACGATTTTCTAACGAGAAAAAAAAAACGGATAAAAATTTTCAAAAATACGTATTGTTATAATAATATTAATATATAGTACATTAGTGTCGGGTAATCGTGGCAACGCGACATTCCTCGCGGGCGGGCGTCGAATGAAAAATCACACAACCTGGAGACGACACCGCGGGACGTTCTATAAGGATATTATTCGAAATATTCGTCTCCTTTTATATTTATTATCATTATTATTAATTATTATAGTAAGACGTGTATAACATAAATATTTACAGCATTCGAGTTTGCTGTAAATTATATCGTAATATGACCGCGTTCAAAAGCTATTATACAAATACAACGATACGTCATATTATTATCCTTTTTTTTTCTTTATACAAATTACAGATTAGAACAAGTACGGGGAAAAAAAAATAAATATGTTTCTTTATAACTAGATTCACGTCATAGCAATATGTATATGTAGTACAATACGGTATAGAAAATAAGTGTTTAAATGTAGAAAAAAAAAATTAATACATTAAGGTAGTAGAAAAATAAGAATAAAATATTTTGTATTACAGCCCAGAGAGAGAGAGAGAGAGAGAGGCCGTAATGCGTTTTGATCTGTAAGCGACGGAGGAATAGTATTGTTATTATTATTATGATTTATTTATTTATTAGATATTTTAATCGATATAATTCGGGGAGAGGGGGTAGTTTGAACCATAATAAATTTGAATAGGCCATCACACGATCGGAAAGAGATATGGGCATAAGCGGAACTTGCAAAACATTTTTGGGGGGGCTAAGTTTATTTTATTGATTTAGCTCCCCAAAAAAGTATTAACCTTATGTAATTCTCATTAATTCTGGGGGGGGGAGGGCTAAGAGTAGTTTTGAGGAGGCTTAGACCCCTCAAGCCCCGCTCTAATTGTGCCTATGAATATGGGATGGGAGAGGGGTGGTTGTGCTGTCCGATTTAAAATTATAAGAGCCCCGACTCAGGGGGCAGGGCGTTTTAATATGAGAGTGAGGAAATGCCAAGATTGATCTAATATTCAGTGTCAAAATTTTGGAAAAAAATCCCATGTTTATGGGAGATCTTGCGAGAAAAATCATAACTCGTCCCCCTCCCGGGACTCTGGGGTAGTAATGACATCATAAATGTAAATATCAAAACATCGGTTTCAAGTATAGTATAAATTATGTACAGACACGATTTCCAAAAAAAAAAAAAAAAAACATTAACACCGTCAAACAGACACGATAATAATATTTTAATGATACATATAATATTTATAGGACCGAGTTATAGCTTTTCTTAAAACAACAATAAAACATATTATTATACATACATTTTTAATTTACATATATAGTATAATATTAATAGTATTTCATTAATCCTAGTGGTAACAAAAATAATTTACCGCGGAAATAACAATAATAATAATAATAATAATAATAATAATATTATTAAACATACAATATCGACGATATTAATATTGTAATGATTTAGGTACATTTTAAGTATATTGGCGAACAGTCATCTATAAGCTATATAATAATGTATTCAATAATAATAATATAGTCAGACGTACCCGGGCAACGATAATATACGTTATAAATAGGGCTGGGCGATTATTGTTGGATTTAGTAATCGTTAATCGATTATTGTTTTACAATCGATTATTATCGCTTGGTAACCGAATAATCGAACAATCAAATGTAAATAATTATTATTCCAATTTATTATATTATTGTTGGAAGAAGTAACTATTATTTTTTATTAATTAAAATTTATGTGTAATAAATTAATGCCATTTTCTATAGCGTAAATTAAGTTTTCACAGTTGTGTAATTGTAACTCTGGATATAGCAGAGAGCTAAAAAAAAAACCTTGACTTCAAGAGATCAAAATAGTGTAGAGCGTAACGCATTTCGAAAAACCCGATGAAAAAATTTGGACAGTCCCAAGCGACTTCGTCTTAGAGAGGTTTTATTAAATAAAAATAATATCATTTTATGATTGTTTTAAATTAGATGATTATTTTTTAGAACTGCTTGATATTATCTTAGATTAAATGATTATTTAAATTGTCCGATTGTTTTCGATTAATCGATTATTATTTTACAATTAAAAAGAATCCATTTTTAATAATCGATTAATCGAAAAAATTCCCAGCCCTATACGGTTTTTTTTTTTTTTTGATTTCTCACAACAAAATATCGAAGACAATAAATAGGGGTTATGCAAATTATTTTTTATTTTTTTAGTTAATCTATAATACAAGAAAAACGCGCTCATTGGAAACATGCGATAAGCGACACGTTAGTGACACGACGTATATCGATTTCAATATCGATTATCGAGTAAAGAGCAGCAAAAGTACACACGATACACGTTTTAAACGGGTAATTATGTGTCGTCCTCCATTTCGTGTGCTTACAATAGTATTTTTACACAAGGTTTAAACACTAGACACGAGGTTCAGATAATAGGCATAGGTATTCGTATGGAATATAAAACCGAATTCGGTATTTTCGATACTCGGATTCAAAAAGAAACCGGATCGACCACCGACTGATACGTCATGCCGTGACAACGGAATCCGTTCGATTCGTCAATTATATTATGATTAAAAACCTATTAAAAATACGACGTAATTAATAATAATGTATAAATATGCGTGTTAAACAAACGTATTATGCACAGACGACAGTAGTATAACTATTATATACGTGTCTGTTTGTTGTTTACTCCCTAAAAAAAGAAAAACAAAAAAAAAACGACGAAGAAAACGGCCGATAGATAGGTAGTTTAGTATTTTCTCTTTAGAACCACGTGGAAATTATGAAACAATTTGTTACGGTTATTATTCGACTACGTCGTCGTTGACTCGTTGTCGACGACGCTACACTGCTTAGTGTTCTCCGTGATTGCCGCCCGATTCCGGTATCTTCGGTAACGTCGTGGTCATCAACTTGCAAATATCGTTGATGCTGATCGTCCCCTTCTCCTCCAGGTCTTTCCAGTACTGATAGTTGCTCCGCATGTAGTACAACATTTCCGGCATGTCAATGAACGCTGCACAAACGCGTGGAAAAAAAAAAAAAACACTTTCGTTAGGCTAAAAATCAGTATTCGATTATAACATAAATAATATTATAATGATATGTAATATATAATATTATAATATAAATATATATATATATATATACATGGAAAAATCGCGGAGGGAAAGGAAACGAGCGATAATCAAATATTGCGAATTTATCAGCTGGTAAGAGGTCGTCTGTAAAAATGTTTTCTACAAGACCCGAATAGGAATCGAAACGAAAGGCGTGAAATCTAATTACAATTTCAATTTTTATTAGGTACGCACATTGGTTTTTTCCGATTTCAATTCCCAAAATATAATAAAGGCAAACGATTTTCACTTCGGCTTTGTATACTTTGCAGATATAAGTTATTTCCCATTGAAATTGAAAAAAAAAAAAATAAGCTATTTGGATTTTATTATTTTTTTTATATTGTTACACAGTAGTGATGTATACATTCTGAATGATTTAATCGCTTTGTAAGCACGAAAAACTCGTTACAAAATAGGAAATCATTGATTTGTTATTAATTTTTCAAGTTAAAAATTCAAAATTGTAATATGAAATTCAAATAAGACATATGACATTATCATAGGCGGATTGAGTTGTTACTCAGTAAACTTACTGATAAACAATATTATAATTCTGTATATTGTCATTTTTGAATTTTAAATTTTCTCGTGTTTTTTGAATATTTTCAAAGAGGTTTAATAAATTTTTTTTTGAACCCTCACAATGGTAATAATTAGATTATAGACAATGGCAGAAGGTATAAGGACGAAGGTATGGATGCGCGTATAAAAGTCGACATTAAAATGGCCGATATTCTACAAGCTTCAAAAAAAAGTTTCCTATAACTAGATTTACTGTATTAAA
This sequence comes from Stegophylla sp. TES_Ste_2020, assembly GCA_025469315.1. NCBI lineage: Eukaryota > Metazoa > Arthropoda > Insecta > Hemiptera > Aphididae > Stegophylla > Stegophylla sp. TES_Ste_2020. The sequence goes on along the minus strand of JAIPRM010006239.1, from coordinate 6,544 downwards.
TGTCGTGTGGCGGTTTCGAGTCTCAACCCTTAAACGCGTAAATTGTTTTCAAAAATGTTCAACAGAAAAACAACAAAAAAAAAAGGTCGATTCCGGTGGAAGGAAAAACAAAATAAATAATAATAATAAATAATTCAAAATCAGTTCGGACATTTCATAAGAGGTAGTTATAAGTGGTATTACTCCAAAAGCGTATAAAAATCCAGTCGTAGATTAAAAAAAAAAAAAAAAAAAAAAAAAAAACACTCACAGTCCCAAGTCTCGAACATGTCGTTTATGATGTAGTCCATGAAACCGATCTGTGACTTCGGTATGGAACACGTCGTCCGGTCGAACATCGGCATCACCACGGGCAAATGATTGAGTTTCTCTTCGTCCGTCTGGGAAAATAAAATTAATAGTTATAAAAAAAATGTTTGAAACGAACAAGAAGTATTTGCCGTCAAAAAATCGTTTAAATGTATTATTTATACGCGTTTTTCATTTTAACGATTCGAATACAGCTCCAACGAATAAACTGTATTGATAACAATAGATTATAAAATCAAATACGAATCCAAAGAAGTTCTAAGCAAAAAAAAAAAAAAAAAAATAGGTTAAACATCAAAGACATTGTAAATAAATGAAGTTTTCTATTCTACATATGAGTGGATAACCAAAATGTTTTGATTGTCAATATTTATCGATTATCATACAATATTACCTTTTACAATTTTCAAAATGTTGACAATAATTCTAAATTCCGTGAAACTTTAGCAATAATGACCTCAGAAGAACTTTTTTTTCACTCATTTCATTAATTAATCAGTGAAAAAAAAAAAAAAGAAAAACAAATATATTTAAGTAATTAAAAAAAAAAAAAAAACATACGGTCCTGCATGATTATTGGCGTCACTTTCGAGGTATTCAAAGGGTTAAAACCACTCAAGTCGTATTCATTTTCCACATTTCATCACATTACACTGTAAATTTTTACATCATACATTCTATAGCCCATAGGTCTGTAACACTGTAATCGCAATTGCGTACATAAGACGTGTTTTCAGTAATTTGTCACCATATATATTGACCGAACAAAATGTCGGGGAAAAAATATAAAATGTATTTTTAGGAAAATTTCAAAAAAATTACGCGAGGAAAATATTTCAAATCAAAACACGTTGTTAAATTTAGAATTTAAAAACTGCAATACACTACAATGACTTAAAAAAAAAAAAAAAAAAACGCCAGATTTGATTTTGAAAACGTAGTTTTTTTTTTTTTTTTTTTTTTTTTTTTATGACAAAACTGTTTTTGCGACTACTACCCAGTTGTTTGTGTTGTATCGTCATACTATTATGCGCAACAGTAACATTAATTGCTTCCACCCCTATCGCTTTGGGGTGGGTGTCTCGGGGCATTTGATGTCTTGCCGTTCGGACCACTTCGAATTCAAATTTCTCGATCTACCAATGAGAACGGTCGATTCGTTTGTTCGGTTGCGACGTAGGGGAGTTTTCACACAGTCAAAACTCGCCGTTCCTCACTGCACCGCCTATTTTCACACGACGATACAACGCAAACAATCCGCTAAGAACAACAAAACTCCACCCCATATGCACACCTTTTGGATAACAGCTTAAACCTTCTTCCGTGTAAAAAAAAAAAAAAAAAAATAGCCAAGTGAAATAAACAAATACTATAATAAGCAGCGCAAAAGAGATTTTTTTTTACATTTAAAATTTTTTTTCGTGTGTAAAAATATTTCTCGTGTTATTGTTTATCTATGTTTGAATTTTTATAAAGTTTGGATTAAAAAAGCCGGACACATACTTCGCACGACGGGTGGTATTCTCTTGACGGGCGTATTAAATTTTAAAGAAACGATAAATCATTTCTCCGGTAAAACGATTCTGAACGAAGGAAGTTAACAATATAAGAAAATAAAAAATTTTCAAAAAATGTCCGAATTTTTTTTCACATTTTCAAAATTTTCTTGCGCCAAAATCTTTTTTATAGGATTTTCTATCTATGTTTAAATTTTTATCCGCCAAAATCGGACAGAAGGTAACACACCCTGCGAGCCCTGTCCGGGTATCCGTGTAAGTGTTGTTACGCTTTACCACTACTAGAGTTCTAATAACTTTCTTTTTTTCCCCTCTTTTTTTTTTTTTTTTGAAATAAAAGTTTATAGCTGTTTATAGCGTGAACGTCAAAAGGTTGAGAACCCTTGATCTAGACGCATAATATTGTGTTATCTACATTTTCATCACAGGTAAAAACTTCACTTCTACACATCCCATTCAAATATAATAATTAAGTTTTAGAATTATTATTTTTTCGTTTTTTTTTTTTTATAGCAATTATTCTGAACCGTACTGAAATAGTAATTACCCGGACAATACGGAAATAAAAAAAAATTTGAATGAAATAATTAAACGAAAATTCAATATCGCTATTTCTTTAAGTATATAAATTGTATTATAAATTTTTCCTCGGTCTTACAAGTAATGTAAATTTTTTTTTTTATAATTAATAAACAACAATAGAAAAATGCTGACACAGTTGATGTATTGAAATTTATGAGAACATTAAAAAAAAAACAATAAAACATTAATTTTCCAATAAAATGATTTTGATCAAAGCTTCTGTGTAACGCACTATTATTTCTACTCAAAAATGTTAAAAAAAAGCGTATTTTGTAAAAAACAAAAAAAAACCTATCAATTAATAGCGATAAGACGACAATTTCCGTGTGTACGTACGCCTATATTTAACGTTTTCCTATTTTCGATTTTTACAAGATACAGATGTCGACTTGAACCGCTTCGAAATCGTTTTTTGACATATATAATATGTTATTTAAATTCGTATAGATATCGAAAATGTTATTCGCACCTGATTAAAGTACTCGTCGGCAATCCGTTTGGCCCATTCCACGCACATCTTCAGCGGTCTTGTGGGATTCGATACATCCGCACACTTGATCAACATCCTTTTCACCAGGTTCACTTCCTCCGTGCTGGTCGGTGACATTGTCTCGGGGCTCACTTCGCTGGGCGTCTAAAACGAGAAATTATTATTAACAATATGTCGTGAGTATAATATTTTTGTGTATTAATTGCAAAAATCTACTCGCGAAGGTTCAACAAGTCAAAACTTTAAACTATCAGCTAATGTATTACCTGTGGATTTACTGTTTGAAAAAACTACTTTTACTATTTAAAAAAATAATTGAAAAACAAAAATGGAACTTTCAGCATACAATGTTAAAGTGATATATATTTAAAAAAAAAAAAATCTTTTGGTCAAAAATTCGTGGACTACTACTTGGGTCCTACTTATTTTAATTCATTGGCCTATTATTATTAAAAAGAATATAATCAACAAATACAAAAAAATGTTAAAATAACTGTTAATAACTAGTTAATATCGTACTACTTAGGATAATTATATAATACGTTTACGAGTAGTTATTATATGTACACTATAAAGTATTATTCTTTTTTGTGTATATTTTATATTATTTGTAAGTAATTTGTCGCTCTCTACCTTCAACATAATAATAATAATAATAAAAAAAAGTATATTTTTGTATAACGTAAAAGTAAAATAATTAAAATTTTAAATTATGACCAATTTTTTTTTTTTTTTTTTGGGAAATATTAAATTTGTAAAAATATATATTGGAAGAATGTTTTCATGGTAAATATTGAAATTGGAAAAATCAGATTGGGAAAAATTGATTGGGAAAAACGGTTTGGGAAAACTCTAAATCTTCGATTAGTTTTCAAAGTGATTCGTTTGTATTTTCGGATTGTTTATGCCGCCCTCCCCCCACCATAGACGTGTGCTTGAAATTTTTATTGTGATAATAAATTGATAATTTAACGCGCGAAACGTCGAAAAAGCATTCGTAAGGGGAAAAAGATAGAAAAAAAAAGCGCAAAATGAAGTCAAATCTACTTCACAATGAAAACGGAACGAAATACGTTTATATATATTATATAAAAGCATTATTTTTCTTATAATAAAAAAATAAATGTCACTTGATTTTAAATCCAAACCTTTGTCGTATTATATAACAGCTATTGTTGTATTTATATTGCTACTAAATATTCTATGACAAACGTTTATTTATTTTATTACGAGGAAAACAATTTATTTGATATCGTAAAATCGTAAGGTTGTTTTTTTTTTAATTTTTTTATGCGCTTACACGTTTTTAGAAGCAATTTGTTTTTTACACATTTCAATTTTTATTTATAAGCTTCGTTACTTTAAATGCGGTGTTTTCCATAGAACTAAACACGTTAGAAAAGTTATTATTATATAATTGAAATATTTCAGAGTAATAAATTATAAAATCTTAATATTTTACCGTCACATATTTCCTGTTCCTCAAAAAAAAAAAAAAAAAAAAAAACATTTAATTCGAATTCATCTATGCCATAGCCGATACTCACCTAATTAAAATTTTAACTGTTAATTCGAACAAAGTAAAATATAATAGTACAGAAAATGGGATCATTGAATAGGAACGAGCCATACTTACTACATAATAATAATATTATTGTATCAATATGATATATTATTATTGTGTTATTCGTAATAAAATTACACGGATTAGGTCTCTTTTGCTCTAAATCATATTAATATACTCTTGCACTTGACGTTGTGAGAAATTTTTTATCTCAAACATTAGCTTCTCACCTTCGTCCAGAATCTAAAAAAGTGTTATAGAGTGAGAAAGTTCTATCCAATACCAATTTAATTTTAACGAATTTGTTATTTTCAAAGACAAAAAACATTTTTACATTGTTGTACATCATTGACTGTTGCTCGTATTAAACTCATTTAATTATATTCGAAACGTAAAAATTATAAGGAATATTATTCAAATCATAGAACCTTTTTGCTCTCCAGTCCACGAAATCTTAAGTCTTTCGCCTATCGATTACCGCCGATGGGGTTTTTAATAAAACTTCGAATTTCGCTTCGGGAGGCAAATTTGATTTTTTGTAGGTCTAAACCAATGTAGTTTATATATTAAGTCCAATTGAGTAACGTATTTTCGACTTTTTTCAGGGGGGGGGAGGAGAGGGTCCAATGACTATAATAGTAAGATAATTGAATAAATATCTTAAACAACAAAAAATTAACTAGATAGTCAATTATTTTATTATTATTATTATTATTATTATCATTTTTTTTTTTTGTTATGTTTATCTTTTAAAATTTTATGCTTTATTTAAAAATTCAAAACGTCTTTTTATCAAAATTTTACAAAATATCAACCGGGGGCATTGTCGTCCAGTATAATTTTAAACGAGGGGACATTTGCCGCCCCCTCTCGCCCCTCCCGGTTTGTACGCCTATGCTGTTTCTACATTTCAGACATTCATTTCATCAAAATACACTCACCAGTCCGCCGTCGACCGGCGCCTCGTCCAGCGTCGACGGCTTGTTGCACACGCTCACGAATTTGGCCAAGTGTTCAAAATGTTTCGTCATCTCGGTGGCCAATATCATGTCGATTATGTTTTGCCTCACCACCTTGTACGTGTCTTTCTCCAGACCTGCAAAATAAATCGTCGAATATTTTTTTTTTTTTAAAAAAAAAAAAAAAAAAGGGTTTTTTCTCCCCTCCCCCCCCGGGCCCCCCGCAGCGTTTTTGGACGCCGGCCAAAGCGCGCGTACCTTTGAAAATGTTCAACCTCTCGTCCTTGGTGGTGAGCTTGAACGTCAGGGCGGCGTGATGCGATTCCAAAACGCTTATGTCGTTGTACAGGATGGCCAAATCGTTTTGGGAATTGCACAAAAACGCGCTAACAAAGAAAACACATACACGCATACAGGCGTATTATTCGTACGCGAATAATATTATTATAAGTATGTACCTGCCGAGTACGGTGCCAAAACGGTTTTTATCATTTTACCGTTTCGACGTCTAAAACTCGTAAATAATATTATTATTATTATTATTATTATTATTATTATTGTACACTTTGGGGATAGGACGTAATAATAATAATACGGATATCATGATACATGCATAGGCGTAGGTAAAGGGGAAGTTTGGGGGTTCAAACCCCTCTCATTGATACGTAAACTAAAATTTTTTTTTTTTTTCACGTGCTCATATTTTCATACAGAAATACTTATCTAAAAGTTTCGAACATTTACTTTTTGAAACCGGATTCACCCGGATTTGGCACTTTATAGAGGTAATTTTTCGATATTCTCAATTATTATTATTGTTTTTTTTTTTATTTGTGATAATGATAAACCAGGCGCGGATCCAGAAATCATAAATAGGGGGTGCTCGATCAATAGAACTATCTAAATACTAATAGCAGCTAACTACTACTAATAATTACACCTTAATATAAATCTCTACTTACAATAATTATATATTTATATATCTATTACAAAAAAAAAAAAAAAAAACATTTAATACATTATCCACTTCATTTGGTTAATTTACTAATGATCTACTCAGTTTATTTTACGTTTTACATTCCGAGTGGGGTGAAAAAGCTAGTGTTTTAACAATGATGTTTAT
>JAIPRM010006238.1:0-19039 GCA_025469315.1 Stegophylla sp. TES_Ste_2020 | reverse complement strand
CACTCAGAATATAAAAAATATTTTACCACATTAAAACAAAATAAATATTTAACACAATTTTGACGCCTCTCCAAAATTTGCCGCCCTATGCGCCTGCATAAGTCGCTGTGCCTTAAATCCGCTCCTGCCAACACCACATCTCAGAGGCTTCTGGTTTTTTCTTCTCGGTATCATTTATTATCCAGGTTTCACATCCATATGTCGCAACACTCCATACATATGTTTTTATAAGTCTTTTCTTGTTATTGAGATGTATCTTTTTTGAAGTGAGCAATAATTATGATTAGCATCATCGAATGACGTGAAGTTCCTACCTAACGTAAACGCAATATTATTATAATGTTATTATGTTGAATGAATATAGATACGATTGGGACGGTCGTGTTTGGGCGGATTATTCGGTCACAATTCCAATGCAGCACGATTGAGGGTTGCGGTGAGAGGGTGGCAGGAAAACAGAGAGAGAGAGAGACAGGGGAAGAGAGTGAGAAAATTAGGGGATGATTAACAGACGAGGGATGATCTAAGACGTCTGGCAAGTGGCACCGGCCGCGCCGGAAGAGACGATGACAGCGAATACGGTTAATAGCCCGGGACGGGATTACTCGCGTACATCTGTGCAGTGTATACGTGTATTTATATTAGATATACGTGTGTGTGTGTGGGAACGCGCGCGTGCGTGTGCTTTTGAGCACAAAAGAGGACACGGAGAAAGTGATATGGTGAGGCGGAATGGTGTGTAAATTGTAGGGGCGGGCGAGAGACTGACACAAAGGTGGCCCCCGACACGGTGTGGTGGCGGCGAGAGGGGAAAAGGATACATTGTTGCATGATAAAACACGACGGACAACAATGCCGCGGCCGAGTCGTACCCTAACAAATGGCTGCCTAATTAACCGATCGGCCTGCGGAGTGGCGGCCAAGGGGGAGGGGAAGGCACTTCGAATTAAACGGCGGCGCGGCGGTGGAGACGAAGAGAGAGAGAGAGAGAGAGAGAGAGAGAGAAAGAGAGAGCAACTATTGTTTCGACTACGGGCCCCGGGAATCCAAATTGTGTTTCACGATACATTAGCCAACAGAAACGCCCCTAAGCCGTCGCCGACGCCCGAAATTTTCACAATAATTGTTTTCCAACCCCTGCCTCTCCCCCCGCCCCCCGGCTGTGTGTGCTTACTTTCGTTTTCCCCGTTACATTCGGTTTTCAATCGAGATTAGGTACGTTTTTTTTTTTTTCAATTTTTCCCCTTATGATGCCAACTACCACCTACATAAGTAGTGATTCGTACGATACATACATTACAATGCTATACATAAATCGTTATCTTATTTTTTTTTTTTAATTTAAATTCTGAGCTAAGCGAAAAAGCTAGTGTTTTTACAAAGACTGTTTATTTTTTCTTATTTTTCCCCCCCCCCTTTGTGTGAAAACTTTTTTTGTACGGAAATACTTATTCAAATGTTTTGATCAGTAACTAAATAGATCCAAAATCACACTCAGATAGTACTTTAAACAGGTCATTTTTCAAATTTCTCAAAAATTTTTCCAAAAACGAAAAAATTTGTCGACAAAATACGGTGAAATGTGCTAATATCGAAATTTTCATAAAATTGTCAGTTGTTTTTTAACATAACTTAAAAAATAATGTATATTGAAATTAGAAACTTTCACCATCTACTAAAAATTGTCGCGAAAACATTTCATAAAGATTTCAAGATTTCAAAAACAATTGATAAATTTTGAGTTAAGTATAGCATTTTGAAAAAATTGAATTTGTTTTTTTTTGTTTTTTGGAAGATTTTTTTTTATAATATATTAGATTCCTAGAGGAATATAAGAGAAGCTTATGTATTTACAATGATGTTTATTTAATGATGAAATATAATATATTGATGAAAGATTAATGGAATATTGTAATTATTTACTAACCAATTATATTTCTTTAAGTTTTTTCAATCCTGGACTTCGGACACTCAATTCAAAGAGTAGTCAATTGACAAGTAATGCATTTGAATCATTTTATTCTTATTTTAATAAAAAAAATCGATTCCAATTTTCCGTTCATATTCGGTTGGTTATTCGAGATTTGTTGGGCGAAAGGGGAAAGGACAAATTAGGGCAAAATTGGTCCCACACGTTAAAACATTTAGTTTTTTTATGAGACATAGAATAACAATTTTGGATTGGGGAAAATTTTATTTGTTTGATTAAGCCCTAATGGTATTTTAGCCTTACGTAATGTAAAAAAAAAAAATCTGGAGGACTTTGAAATAGATTTAGGGAGGCTAAGCCCTTTCCCGTTTTCGGATTTTTTTCCAATGAATAATGACGTTTAAGACAAAAATTATAATCGCATATTATTTATTACATTATTATCTCATTAGTTGCTACATTATTAATTGTTTGAATTAATTTTCCAAAGTGATTGAATTAAATAAACTTTACTTCTCTGAAGACAGAAGGACTTTCGCTTCTCTGCTCGAAAATATCTAATATATAAAAACCACCTGTCTACAATTAAAATATTAAACAGCTAATGATGTGAATTATATTCAAATAAATTTTATTTCAACATTTTATTACCTCATTAAAATATGTATTCCAACAAATTACTCCAGCTATGGGCGATTTTAGAATAAAAACGTATAATTTGTTTTCTTTCGTTCAATTAACTAGCAATATTAATCAAATGGACATTTAATGTTTAAAGATAAACTTTATGTTATGCTAAAATGAGAATTTTTTTTCGGTAGTACAGAAAAAAAAAAACATGGTGCAACGCTTTTAACAGGCTCTGAGTTTTTTGACAAACTGATCTTACTTTTCAATCGCTTTCATTTGATATGTTATTATAAATGGCAATTTTTTTCTTTACCACATCCAAACATCAATTCATTTATTTTAATTGTAATCACAACAGAGCGAGCCAGAAAACTGTACATAATAACAAAAATCACACCTTGTGCATAAAAACCAAATCAGTTTTGTCAATGTCACTAAAACATTTCAGTTAGATTATATATATATATATATATATATATACACACATACGTTTATGTTAAACACATATATTATTTTAACATTCCTGATTGTTACATTACCTATATCGATTGTTTAATGTTATGTTGATTTATTTATTATCTAATGTCGCATAAAATGAAAATTAGTTCATCAGAAATGCTGTTCTTATAGCAAGTTATAATTTATTCATGCATCATTAAATCGATATGAACCCTTGATTCAATTTTTCGTTTTCATATTTAATAATTATTGCAATAAATCAGTCTCATAGTTTAAACGAATTGACTAATTTAAAAATATGAATAAGAAAAAAATTCTTTTCAAATAACGTAATTTCGCATGCGATTTAGTTCAGACATATTATGTGCCTATATAGCTAGTATACATAAAACATTATAATTGAAGACTTCCAGTTAATGGGTTGATTTACATAACCAATTTAACACAAATTGGTACAATGACTATTGAATTTCTAATGAAGCATTTTTTTTTTTTTTTTCAAGACACTGTAGTAGGTACTCTATTACCCTCTAGAATTCCCTTAACGTAAATCATTTATCATCCTCGACTGTGCATTTCTTTTTGTCTTGGCAATTTAATGAATGACATGATGATGGTTGCCGATTTTTTTTTTTTTTTTTTTGCTCTCAAATAATTTATAATGAAATTCTTTGTCGACAGCGAATTTAATATTCTATGTCTGTAAATAGTACAATGAATGTAGTACAATAAAAACAAATAGTGTTACAATACATACATATATATGTGTATATGTGAACAGAGTATTGTAAGAGTGAATGCGAAAAATTTAATGTATTTTGTGATCGCACATTCAATTGAAAAAAAAAAAAAATTGCTTTTTAAAATACGTGCATTTTTAAAAAGTCATAACGTTGTCTTCACATAAAATAAACGATATTGGCATTATTTTATAAAATAAAATATATGGAACGATTTTTATCAGTAGCTAAAAATAAATTTATGAATTTATGTGTAAAAAGTATAAAAACTACAAAAATATAAAAATAAAATGTTTTTTTCTACACCGTAATGTTTGAGACACTAATTTTAAACGCTCTGTTATATGTATTACGTTTATTTCAGATTGTTTGTGTGTAAACATTTAGTAATAATAATAATAATAATAATATTTTTTTCTCGTCTGTAATCGGTTTGATTCTCAACTTCACTATTTCGCATCTTAAACGGTCGTTACGCAAGAACACTCATAGCAGTTTACACTTTTCGGATAAAAATTAAAAGAGTTAAATATGTTTTGAAAAATATATGTTTTTCACTTTTCGGGTAGAATTTTGTGAGCCTGTTAAATTAAAAAATAAAAAAAAATGGTATTCCTCCAATAAAATGATTCTGAGCGGAACTGCACTTAATTTTTAAAAACTGAGAATAAGAAAATAATATTTTCATAATTTTTTCACAGAATTTTCATTAAAAAATAAATAACATTGTAAAATTACGAGCTTGTTCGCTCCACTCAAAATCTAAAATTAATATTTCTTTTAAAATATACTTTAAATCAATTATACTGAGTAATATTTCTATCTAAACATATTAAATGTTTTTGGATGAAATTACACTAAGAACATTGGATATGAAGATAATTTTTTTTTTAATGTAAAATTACAATCTTTTATTTATGGAAATGTCATTTGGATATTGTATGAGATAATAATATGGTTCACATCAAAATAAGTTCGCGCTCTACAAAAACTTTATTTTATTTTATACAAAGAAAAGAGCATCCATAAATATGTATAGATTTTAATATTTGTTATTATTTACAAATAAAAAATAAATAAATATAATAAAAAATATTAAAGCTAATAAATTAATAAGTGGCTTATGCAAATTTTTGAATTTTTAGACTATTATAATCACTGAGTAAGCAAAGCAATGAAAAAAATAAAATAAAAATAAAAATAAATACAAATAACTACTTTTTTTTTTTTTATTTTTGAGAGACAGAAATTATTATAGATAATATTTTGTGCACTTTACTAATATTCCATGTACCTACACAATTACAACAACAAATAATTTATTATTAATGTTTATGGCATTAAGACAGTACTGTTCTCTATTTTCAGATTCACGAAACAAATATTTTACCTCGAGAAATTTACGGTGCATTCAATAATATATTTCCTTTTTTTCAAAGCGAAATAACATGAAATATTACTCTCCTAAAAAAAGGCCATCAATATTTTATTTTATTCTTTTGCATTTATTCTAGTGTCACCTAGGGTCCGCCGTACATGGCTTTTACTCGTTTTATCATACACACACATACAGATATATATATATATATATTATATATACATACATGTATATATTCTCTCTCCGTTTATTTCCTCTCGTGTTCTTTCCAAATACGACAATCCATCTCTTCGCGGATATTTCCCCGACCGCCCGTCGCCGTACAATCGCACTCTTCTCTATCATTTCCGTCACTGCGCGTTCGTTCGTCTCTCCGTGCGCACAGTTTACCCGTAGTAAATAGTCTTCACTTTACGCATCCGAGTCGTGTAACATATTCCGCACGACTGCTATTATTTTCAGTTCCGTTTCGTACCGCGCGAGACGACGCAACAGGCAACAGGCGCTTGGCAACAGTCGAAATCTTATATTCCACCTGTTAGGTTTTTGACGGGGAAAAAGGTATTTTTTTTTTTTTTTCGGAAAAAAACGAACTGAATTAGAGCTAGTGAAATATTAAAAACAAAAAAAAAAAAAAAATTACCCCTCCCCCCCCCAAAAAAAAAAGAGAGCGGATCGTCAAACATAAACACAGCACCGCGGTCAAGTGGTGCTACCAGCAACCTGCTGTATACGTACTCGTTCGTAGCACTTTCGAAGAGTCAAATTTTCCGTCAAAACACACTCGGAAAGAATACTGCGGTTAACGTCGTTCACTGCAGTCGTTTCGCACTCGTGCGTGTAATTATAAAATGCGCGCAAAAAAAAAACAAAAAAAAAACAAAACAAAACCCACGATGAATTGTTTTGGTTATTTCAGGAAAACAAAGGTCGCAAAATATGTTAAATAAAGAAAAAAAAGTCGGCCGGACATACTTCGCACGACAAGTGTCCTTCGCACGACGAGTATTCTTCGCCGCATCTCGGGCGTGAAGCACTTGGTGGGTGTATTAAATTCTAAAAAGAAACTGTGCTGAACGAACGAAAATTATCAATGTAAAGAACAATAATAGTCGTCATTTTCACAACACACTCACCAAAAGTATCTGACCCGAAGAGCGAAGAATATCCGTGGTGCGAATTATGTCCTGCGAAGTATGTTCTTGTTTATACATTTCATTTTTTTTTTTTATCTAATATATAAAGGAAAAAAAAATAAATGAGAAAAAAAAATTTTAGAAATATATATAAATAACCTCTCTAAGATACCAACTAGAGGTAAACTCGGTTTCAAAAAGTTACTGATCCAGACTTTTGGATGTATAGGAGAAGAGATCTATACGAAAGAGCGTGTACAGAGAAAAATAAAAAATAAAAACCGTTGTAAAAACACTAGCTTCTTCGCTTCGTTCAGAATCTAAAATGATTTGACATAATAATAATAATTATATACTGAGAGTGTAAGCGATCGGTGTTTTTGACGTTCACTTTGTACCCGCGCATACGGGGGCAATAATTATTATTATGAAAATACCAAAAAAAAAAATAAATCGAAAACGTCATTCGCCATATTATATTATATACCACTCGCATTTTGCGAAATTGTGTTTTAATATTATTATTATTATTATTATTATTATCACGCATACATCATACGCGCGTCGTATGAAAAACGTTTGATGTGCGACGACCGATCGCGTCACTTTCCGCCGCGTCTCTCCGTCCTGCCCCGTCGACGGTAAGTATACAACAGTAGTGGGGGGGGGGTTTGTCGAACGGTCGTCATCAATAACGCTATTGCTCTCGTACCGTATTGCCACCTGTCACCGCCGCCGCCGCTCAGTTCATTATTGTTGTCGACGACGACAAATCTGCCGCCCGCCCTCCTCCCGCCCGTTTGTCAAAACGCCACTAATGATCTATCTCCGCGCGGTGGTCGTCACAAAACGCCACCCTCACGGTCAGGGGCGGACTGAGAATAAAAATTGGCCCCGGGAAAACAGAAATTTCGGCCCAAAATTTTTTAAAAAAATTTTTATTTATTAAACACGCACAAAATACTTATTTTTGAGTTATTAAAAAATATTGTTTGCTCTGCGTTGTACAATAGTTTCCGACTAAGATCGATTTATAGGACCCAGGGGCCAACTGGGAAACGGAAAAATCGGCCCCAGGGAAACAGAAATCGAACAAATGTAAGTGAGTGATTTTTAGTGTCTGACTTTTTTTTAAGAAATTTAACATAACCTGAGCTTACACTGAACATTGGCTCACTGCTATAATAATACTACACTGGTCATTACATATTCTCATTATAAAATTATTATTATTATAATACAAGATCGATTATTCGATTGATTTGTTTATTATAATAAAATTATACAAAATAAAAATTTGACCACCGGTTGTTGAACTCTTCTGGCAGAAGTGCGGAACTGATTACTATTGTAATTATATTTTAGATATAATAACTTATATTGGTTTTTATTTAAACAACTTAGTCTAATGTTAATGGTTAACACGACGGTTGGGGGCTAGACACTATTGACGTGGGATAATGCAATTAAGGAATATAGAAAACAGTTAGTTCAGTAATTTAAATGTCAAAGAGAATTTACTTTGAATTTAATGTGGTTTTTAATTTTAATTAATCTTTTAGTGTAAGGACCCATTGTAATTAAAATGATAAATTGAAAAATAATGAGGTTAATATTGTAATATTAATGGATAATATAACGCATCTAGTTTATTATAATATACATCAGGCACGTCAAACTCAAAGTCTTAAATGAGCGAAAATATTTGTGTAGAGTGTTGTATGTGGGCAGCAAAAATCTTAATGAACTCAAAAAAAAAAAAAATCATAAAATTTGCCTTCTCCTCTTGAACTCAGTCACGGGCTCTTTTTTATTTTACTCTTTATTTGAAATAAATCCAGGGACCTCAGGCCACATGTGGCCTGTGGGCCACTAGTTTTTGAAATGCCTGATCTACTCGTACACTTGTCTGTTATTACGTTTGCAGGGACTCAATGTAAATTTTATTATTATAACACAATAATTATATACACACGGTTTAAAAAAATATGTTCTTTAGAGCCAAAAAAAAAAATAAATAAATGGTCGTTATGTTAAACCGTGGCTGTGTGTAATATCTGTACAAAAAAACAACAAATTATGTATCAGCAATATTGTGTCACAATATAATATGTAATTCACCCACGTTGTGTTTGTTCCTCCTTTTCGCTGTCATCGTGACTATACACAATAATATATGACGTACTTACGCGTCGATTTTTTTTTTTTTTCGAGTATTCACATAGCATTACGGGGATATAATAATGTTTAACAATGTTTGTACAACGTGCATGATACACAAAAACCGTGTAAAACAGTGATTGAGGTGGTTTAAAAACACCGAACCTTTTTGGTTTCACAATTGGTTTTACAAATTCACACAGAAATAAAATTAAAATATCACAAATGAGACAAAACGTGTAATATTGGTTATTGCGTTAATATTATTATTATTATTATTAATTAGCTTAATTGCGAGTGAAACGATAAACGTTTTTCTTCGGTTCATTTGGAAAACATATTTTTGAACATTATTATACGCATGCGCTGCGAGAGAGTCAAATTCTATTAGAAACGTATTCTTGGCGTGTATATATTGTAAAATCAAACATTCATCTCTATTTATTATTATAATTATAAATTTTTCTTTCTTTATTATTATTTTTTTTTTTTTGAAAAGGAATCGCGATTGAATATGCACGCAATGAGTTGAAATTCGTTTTAGTTCGGTCTTTTGATCTTGGGTGATGAGTGGGGGTGGGGAGGGAAGTAATAACCGCCGCGTTTGATAATTATTATTGGACTCGAACGATAAAGCGCGTTATAAATTCTAAAAGTAATAATACATATAATAATTCCGTGACTACCGTCCAGAGGAGAATAACCGTAGGTTATAGATTCGAGAAATAAACTCTGCTGAGCGCGAATTGTTTTTGTCACTATTAATTTTAATAGGATTTGAAAAAAAAAAAAAAAAAAAACAAAAATAATAATAATAATAATAATAACAATAATAAAAGAGATATAAAATTATTTTCCGTTTTGTCTTCCAGTTCAACGAGTTTGTAAACAAAAACCATTGTTCTCGACGTGATATATGGTTGCACCCACACCCACAACCCAACACACAAACGCAAACACACACACACACACACACACACACACCACAGTTCCAGTGAAATCGTTTAAAATTTTTTTTTTTTTTTTTTATAACGAAACGATACGCGCGAACGGCAGCACCGCGAGTATCCTGCGCACGTCTCGTCCGGGTGCGGGGAGGGATGCGGGAGGTTTTATTACACGGCCGCGACGAGATAAACGCGCGCACCGGCTCTAAAACCATTGCGGAACGACGACGACACTCTCATTTTTTTTATCGGAGCAAATATTTACCAAAGTCGTTCTGCTGTCGCAACCACCGCGACACGGTCTCGGTCGTCGTGACACGCAACACACAAGCACCGACGACGACGACGACGACGACGACGATAATGTAACGACCGTATTACACACACCGAAACCCCCAATCGAATATTATTAGATTAACGCACACGGGCGCGACCCCTCTGCGAGACGGTCTCGCGGAAAAATATGTATACTTGCGCGAGGAGAAAAATTCATTATTTTTTTCTATCTCTCTCTCTCTCTCTCTCTCTCTCTCTCTCCGTTCCTTTCAATATATGTATATGAATCGCTAAATGTTAAAAGGGGACTTCCGACAATTATTTTCAAATTTTACAGGAGAAAGAATAAATCGTCTACGTTACCGAAAACTGTATTTTTATTTTTATACCGGTGGCAGTGGATTACACCTATACTAATAAATACTTTGGGTTTTTTTAACAATTTAAAAATTGAAATTGTTAGCGTAGCAGAAGTGTCCCCTTTCTGCATCAAGTGCAGGTTAAAACGTAGGTATGTTATAATATTCTAAACGACAAATTTAAATAGCCAAAAATTAATATTTATTACTTCAGTTGATAAATAACAATATTTAAATATACATGTTTACATATTTGTTTATCTTGAATATCCTCTCCAGTTCCTGGGTACGTGAGAATGTCCTTCCAGTCCTTCTAGATGTTCGTGGGTTATGAATTGTTTTCTGTATATCATCCATCTTACTGGCCAATATCGGTCTTCTAGTATTTTTACGTTGAATGGGTAAAATTAAGTTTTTTTTTTTTTTTTTGATATTTCTTAGTCTCAACTAAACCTCCATGTAGGTTTTAGCCACCAATATCCCTGGATTTGAGTTTTCGCATTTAAAACTATGGTAAATTAATATTTTAAATGACATTTTATCAGATTTTGGTATCATTGTGTCTATGAGAAATTTTAATGAACTTTTCAACGATGTATTCAGTGTTATTCCTTATCATTACTATTTCCCGAAGATATGATTTATTTTACGAAGAAAAAAACAAAACTTACCTAACTACAGTATGCGTGAACCGGACATGCTTTGTACTTTGCGTACTCTTCGCTCCTCGGATGGGGGATTCGGTGGCTGTGTTAAGTTCTTATAAGAAACGATATATCATTTCTTCAATAAAACCATTCTCTTGAGCGGAATTTCAGTTTATATGAGACACTTAAAAATAATGGAGTTTTTTTAATATTACAATAAAAAAAAATTTTGTTATCATTCAGTCTTATGATACATTAATAACTGTGAACAGAAAAAAAAATTGTTTAACATTTTTTTTTTTTTCAAAATTTGACAAAAATGCTTTAAAACCATTTTTTTTTTTTTTTATCCAAAATGTATGAAAATTTATATAAAGAGAGAAAATAGTATAGAAAATATTTTGATAAAAGACATTTTTCAATAAGTATGTAGAAATTATTTTCTCATATTTTTTCCTGTTTTCAGTTTTCTTTTTTTCATTTTTCAACAGTCATCTTATTTAAACCGAAGTTTTCCTCAAAATCGCTTTTATTGAAGAAATGATTTATTGTTTTTTTTCTTTAAATTTAACACACCTACCAAGTCTCCAGCCCAAGGATGAAGAATGCACATGGTGTGCAATGTGTTCTTCGAGGACTTTTCCTCAAGCTCCTGAAACGGCTCTTTCCGTTCTGGTCCAAGTCCCTAAACTGTACACTTTTATCAGAACACCTTATGCACATATAATATCTTATCAGTTTTTATCATCAATCAGTACAAAGTATGTCCAAATAAAAATATAATCAAAGATAATATAAATATAAATGTTTATTAAAAACGTAATAAAGACAGAGGGACCGGCCTCGCCCCCTCCCCACCACTACATTTCTAGATCATCTATATATTTTTAAAGCACGTATCGTTATTATACATACACACAAACACGAGCACTAAACGATTTTCAATTATCCAACAGACTTGTTCCCATCAATTGTTTTGAAACGTGTGTGTGTGTTAGTGTAGCTCTCGGAAAACAGCTCGGAGGCGATAGACTGACGGCTGGGTGTGGTAGGGCGTGGAAGGGGATCGGGATTGTTATAGTTAAATAAATCACGCGCGAGCCCGTGCAAATATACGCGCGGGGACATGTTTTGTGGAAAAAGCAAACAGTGTATTTGAAAGATTAATGAGACGTATAAAATATTCAACAAGAATCCCGCGCTCAAACGCATTCGTCCGAATTATAGTCGGTGTATTATTTCACATCATCCCCGTGACCAGGATCAAGTATATATTATATATATAGTCTTTGAACGATCTCATTACGAATTAATCGCTCGCCATCGAACACCGCGACTGAAACATTTTAATTTATTATTAATTCATTATCGCATAATATATTATAATAGCGTTAATATTAAATATTATTTTCGCTATAGTTATCACACAAAAATGTACACTTAAGATAGGCTACCCCTATCCCTCGTTATTATTATTATAATTATTTTTTAGTTATTTGTTTTTACAGTGATGTTTATTTTTTATTTTTTTTTTTCTGTATATGACTTTTCGTATGTAACAATACTTGTCCAAAAGTTTCGAACAGTAACTTTTTGAAACCGTATTCGCCTCTAGATTGTACTTTAGAGAGGTTATTTTTTGATCCGAACTATATGAAAATTTAAACACAGATAGAAAATAATATGAGAAAGATTTTGAAAATGTGAAAAAAAAAAAATGTTGGACATTTTTCTAACATTTTTTTTTTTTCATTTATTTTTTATACTATTAACTTTCCTCGTTCAGAATCGTTTTATTGAAGAAATGATTTATCGTTTCTTTAAAATTCAATACACCAGTCAAGAGATCCCACCCATCGTGCGAAGTATGTCCGGTTTTTTTTTTTTTTTTTTAATTATGTTGTTATTTTAAGAACGTGATTTGCACGAATTTCAAACAAATCCGTGACCGGAACGTTACGCCGTTTCACCCCTGCTATCAGAACCCCGTGGGGGAGGGAAGCTGTCATGGACGTCACGCCATTTACTACCCCTCGTCACATACAGTAAACTTTAACATTTTGAAAATTATTATTTTTTTTTTTTATCATTATGACTTAGCGCGTAATTCCCATCAGTAGTAATAGTTTCCACGGGGGGGGGAACGCGTTGCAAACCCCCCTTTTTGGATTTTGGACCCAAAAAACCAGGTCGATCGCACTTCAAAACGTTCGAGAAAATTCTTTGTTGACTATTATTTCGACGTTTTGTTTTCTCACTTGGATAACGACCAACAAGTTTTCCGTCGAAATATATTATTTTGTATTTTACTCGCAGCAATGTCGTATCGCACACGAACCCGGCACGTAAAAACTTTCCATTAATAACGGCTTAGGAGGAGTTCGGGGAAAAATGTCTTCAAAACGCCTTTGCCGCAGATTAATGCCGGATTAACACGTTTCGCGTCCGGATCCATCGAAATCCACTCCAACGGTGTGTACTCTCGCGATAGTCTTAGACGCGAATAGAAAACAAAGCATTTCGACTACGTCACATATTTTTATTACTTTTCTGAGAATTCCGCGTAAAAACGTGTGTGTACTCCACTCGGAATGACGGATATTTTATATTATGTACTTGCCGATATTGCGTTAACGCACCCGAAGCTTTTCACGGTAACGATTCTATTTTTATATTAATAATTGTACGTTATAGTTTTTTTTTACTTTTGTTTGACCCACTTTTTTTTTTTTTTTTGATACTTCTATTGATTAGAAATTTTGAATTTGAAAATCTATATAGACTTTCTTTGCCCCGTCAAAATTATCATAATGTGCACTACTGGAGTGATTGGAAATAACAACTAAATTTTTATAGTTTATAATATGGCGCAAATTAAAATGTTCATAGCTAACATTATTTTTTTCATAATTTAAGTTTAATTGGAACATATTATGTTTCCATTTGCCCCTTGACAATACTTAAAATGATTTTTTTTTTTTTTTGTGTATTGTAGATCCGGAGTGAATGAAAATGAGTTCAGTTTTATTTTTTTTCTGAAATTTCAATAACTATAACAATTAAGTGAAAAATCTACTTTTCAAATTCCTAAATATCTAAATTTCCACTAATTTTTATCAAAATATTTTAAAATAGTATATTTATTAAAAAATTATCACAATTTTTCCATTAATTCGTGCCTGCTGTATACCAGGGGTGGGCAACTCAAAGTTACTAGTGGGCCAGAGAAAGAAAAAGTGATTAAAATGTATTTTTTATGTTTACAACTAGTTTAATGTGAGATTTGATAGATGCAGATGACAATTTTTACAATATCGACTTCTTTATCTGTATTTGATACACATAATAAGTGTGTTATGATTGCATCTATGCTTCCCCTTGATTTTATGTGCTTCGTATTCGTAAAAGTACGTTCACATATGTAAATAGTTCTAAACATAGATAATATTTTGTGCAAAAACTCGCAAAAATTGATATTTTTCAACACTACAAAAACATTAACACCTACATTTTACGAAAAACATAATAAAATAAAAAATACAGATAAATGCTAAAATTTTACGAAAATATTACACAGGCTAGATAAAAAAAATTCGCTGGCCCGAGGGCCATCAGTTGCCCACTCCCACTATATAGGAACAGATGAGTATCCCTAAAATATTTTATCGTGTTATTCAGAACTCCTTTGGTCGATCCTGGCTAATCTGATGTGCAAGATTTCAGTGAAAAAAAAAATTAATAAAAAATGTTGATTTATATATATATATAAACAATGACGATATAAATAAACGATAAGAAAGTTTGAGTCAAATCATAAACTATGGACTTCTAATTAAGACTTTTAAATAATGTACTTGAAAATATTTTCGATTGTTTGAAAATATTGTTTTTTTAGTTTATATGAGTTCGCTAATTTTAACAATGTGTACATACAAAATATTGCAATAGGTATTAAACTTTCAAGCGAAATGAGAAAAAAATTTCGAAAAGTCAGTTTTTTTGTTTTTTTTTTTTTGTCTAAGCCGAATACGGTTTTATTGCCATACCAGTTACACACCTTTGCATCTTAAATCGTCGCCTCCAAGCCTCCAGCCGGATCCACCCGTTACACCCCTATTATTATGGACCCCCAGCGTTTACATTTATTATCAGATATTTTAGATGACGTGGTGCGTGTGTGTGTGTGTGTGTGTGTGTGTGTGTGTGTGTGTTCTTTTGTCGACGACGCAATTGGTCAAAACGCGCGCGGCCAGGCAGCACATTTCGCCGACGGCACCGGGTCGGAGGACGGCAAAAACCTAAGTGCGACGAAACGGCGGCGGCGGCGGGCCACGTGTGATTTTGACGCGGTCGGGGCACCGACAAAACCACCACCGGGTCCACACGCACACCCCGTTATATTATTATATTAATCGCCGCGTATTAAACGCCACAGTGCGGGCGCGCCGCGCATAATCTAATTATCACGCGATTTTCTTATCCTCGTCCGCGGCGGCGGCGGAAACTGTACCCCCCCCCCCGACAACACCGGCAGCGGGCGGTATCGGTCTCCTCGCAATAATATTATATTAATAAATGCCAGTCCGCGTATACAATACACACACACACGCGCGCACACACATACTGCGCACGGAGCTGATGCAGGTAGGCTGCATCCGAATCGGTTCCCATACCTGAAAATTTACATCCGATTTGGTTCCCGAAATTCTTTGTAAGTGGAAAAAAATTCAAAAAGTATTTTTAATGTAGCGTGGACGATAATTATTGAACATTTAAAAAAAAAGTTGAAAATGTTCAATAGAACTAAAGTTATTGCAGTTATGTCAGTTCATCGTGAAACACTCTATATACAATACTTATTATTATTGATTTTATTTTTTTAATTACATTCATGACAAGAGCTAAAATTTTTAACCATTTTTATTATATTATTTATTATTATTTTTACGAAAAAAGAAAAATTGCTGAATTGAAAAACTGTATGGTTATTTTATTACTTATTATTATTTTTTAAAATTTTTATAAAATGGTAAGGAAAATTGAAAATGCTTTTCACGGATATACCCGGGAACCAATTCGGATATACCTTTCGTAACAACCCGGGAACCAATTCGGACATTTGGGAACCAGTTCGGATACACCGTGCAGGTACATGCACAGCCTCATAAAACGATCCCATCTCGTACGGATGTCATAAACGTTGAAATAGCCATCTCTCATTGGACTATGAAATGGAAATTTCACGAGGTCCAAATTTCTGTTTTAAAAGTTATGAAAAAAAAAAAAAATGTACACAGTCTTTGAATACAAAGAGTTCAGTTAAATTAAATTTAAAATAAATACGAAATGTTCGGTTTTAACTCGACTACCGATTGATTTGTTACATAAAAAGCAAAAGGCAATATGTAGAAAGAAAATAGTCGAGCCGAAAAAACGGAGGAGGGATAGGGGTATATCTGAAGGGGTCAAAACACCCTGTTGTACCCGATTTGTCTCACCGATGATCAATAACCAATTAACCATGTATGTACACTGTAATTTACCAAGACGTGGTAAAAAAAATTAACATAATTTAAATCAACAAATTTAAGTCGAAGTAATCACATATTATCATTAGGAATACATGTTCAAAATCTTCGACCAGCAACTTTTTGAATTAGGATTTTTTCGAAATTTTTATTATTATTATTATATTTTGTTTTACATGAATATCGTAACACTGTATGATTTGTGTAGGGATTAATCCCTGAAAAATCACATAAAAAAATATTGATATGCTGTCCAGATATTAAGGGCGGCACAGAGAATTAAAAAGGTGAACATTTATTTAGAAGTTACCTGTAACTGCTGTTTATGCTGAAAAATCCTTTTTGATTTTTAAAGAAACTATCAAAACACGCTTTAAAATATTGTCGAATATGCGATGCAAAATTCGATTTTGCACTACTACGAATAATGTTATAAAAATGTTTTCTCAAAGAAAAGGCAGTGTTGTTAGATTTTTCTACACGAAATTTCTATTCGAAAATAAATAATTATAATAAATAATTATAGAAGAAATTTAAACGGTGGACAACCCCCTTGAACAATTATTTCTAGTTGCGCCACTATTCGAATGGGTACCCTCGAAGGGAAAGCAGGCGCGCCTACCTGCTTCCGGTGGTGTTCGCGAGAAACAGCGACGAAACGTTATCTTAATGCGAAAAAGTTGCGGACGATCCGACGTCCGTCTGTGTGACGGGGCTGTTTTATTTATGGCTTACGAGATTATGAAAACCGTTTCCTCGAATCCATTTTGTTTGACAATAATAAAGACTCCGTCGGATAATAATCCGAAACGAAACGAAACAAAACGCCATCGAATTAGTTTGGATATTTTTTTAACGGGACTCGATGCACTGTGACTTGACAAACAAATTAACCATAATGACATTTGCGTTCGAATTATCGTTATCTCTTGTCGAAAATACGTTATTTCGTTGTATTCTTTATCATTATTATTGGTTGAAATTAATGATTGCTATTCTTTTTAGTGTAATTTTACGTTTAATCCGTACTAAACTTGGAGAAGTATTTTATAATAATATTATATTTTAATAGAGAAAATAATGACGTTCACAGTTATGTATGATTCTTACCAATTTTTATTATCAGAAATAAATTTATTTAAGAGCAAAAAAAAACGGTTTTCCTTTTCGAAATTCAAATTTTTTTTTCGCTGTTAACGACATACGGTTAACATACTACTTATCACGTACAACGTAAAATACGTATTCAACGCAAAACTTATTCTGGAATTTTCACTTGCTATACAAGAGTTTTTGTAGCTGATAAATTATTCAATTCACTTGAGTTTCTATCTTCTGGTCTATAAATGTGTAAATTTTAAATTCTAGGCGGAGCAAAAAAGCAAAGAAGTGTTATCACAATAACGTTTATTTTAGATTCTGAGTGGCGTGAAAAAGCTAGTATTTTTACAATAAATTTAATATTTCTTTTGTGTGTTCCGAATTTTCGTATAAAAATATTAGTCCAAAAGTGTCAACTAGCACATTTTTGAATCAAACATTTTCTCAACAAGGTATTTTTTGAAATTCTTAATAGTTTCACAAAGCATTTTCCATCACTTTTCCTCATCGAAATACATATCTTTTCCTGTTATTAATAAACAATGAGACATGAAATTCGCCGAGATCAAAAGAAGTTTTTTTTGAAATATTAATGAATTTTATAATTTTTTTAGTAAAATCGTTTTATGAAAGATATGATTTATCGTTTCTTTGAAATTTTATACATCCACCGGGTTCCACGCGAGGAACGAAGAATACCCACGGTGCGATGTATATTTTCTGGATTTTTTAACTTTTTATTGCTAATAATAGGACATTTCACTGGGGAAATCACCCATTTTTGGTTAGCCTCCACGTCCAATTTGTGGTTAGAGTTTTGTCGGGTACCGTTTTTTTAGTATTTAAAAACACGAGAGGCTGGTGCGAAACACATTCCAACGCGTTTTAAAATATTCATCCTGAGCGAAGCGTGGTTTCATATTTTCATTTTATGCGACTACACGAGTCTAATAGAATTGAAATGCTTATTTCAGAAACCTCCTAAATCTACTTTTTCACTTTTTGAGATAATCAATAAAAACTGTGTGATGGATTTAAAACAACTTTTTAAAACTCCCAAAAATACATACTTGACTACTTACTCTTTCAGATATTAGTGTAATTTTAGCTAAATAACTCACTAAGGGAGTGGAAAAAAATATTTTTAAATTTGCACATGTAAAATAAAATATATTTTTTTTTTTTTTTTGGGGGGGGAGGGTTCTGAAATAAACGATTCAATTTCACCGTGACACGACATGATGTTATTGTTAAACGCGTGACGTTCCACAGAGTGAATTATTTTGAATTATACGTTTTCACGTTAACCTCATCGCGTTATAATAACGTAGTGTACGATCGCGTATATTTTTTGAAAATTCAAACATTCGTACCGCGGGCGTTCTGCGTGTTTACGCACGCAAAGCCGACCCGATACTGACGCGACGACGGGGTAGTGAAATACGCACACTGCTGCCCCGGATACAAAAGTTTGAAGTATTTCGTTTTGAAACCTTTCAAACTTTTTATCAATTAATAATAATATTTTTTAGATTCTGAACGAAGTGAAGAAGCTTATGATTTTACAATGATGTTTATTTTTTTTAGATTCTGAACGAAGTGAAGAAGCTTATGATTTTCAAATGATGTTTATTTTTTTTTATTTTTTCTTTTTTCTCTTTCTGTAAACACTTTTTCGTATAGAAATACTGGACCAAAAGTTTCGATCAATATCTCTATAGAACCGGAATCATACCCAGATGGTACTT
>JAIPRM010006237.1:0-19039 GCA_025469315.1 Stegophylla sp. TES_Ste_2020 | reverse complement strand
CTATATTTTGTGACTGAAAAATAAGATTAATATTTTAATAAATATTTTTGAATGTGTAAATATTTCTTGATGTTCTTCGTATTTAAGGATTAATTAAAATTAAAATAATAATTAAATCCAATTTGTGGGCCCCTGTTTTATATGGGTCCTGGACAAATATCCATAATGTCCTTGCATAAATAAGGCGCTGCGAGTGCTGCAATTTTCCCATAAATATTTTTGACTTGAGAAAATTTGATCGAGCAATACAATAAATTCTCTCATACTTCCTCCGCTGCGAATCGATTATATTATTCACTATTTTCGTTTGTATACGATGGTCTTTTTCAAACTAGGCAAAAGTGTCTTTTTGTGGGCCCTTGGGGCGTTGAGGTGGTTTCAAATTTAAATTTGGACGAAATTGATGTTTTCCACAAAATAAATAAAATATCTTAAAATTTAAAGGCTGCAAAATTTAAGCTTCAAATTAAACCAAATTAAGTCCAAAAATAAAATTTTAAAGAAAATTTGAAGAGGTCAGAAACATAACGAAGTGATTTGACGTAGAATTTTCAATGTGTGTGTGTGTGTGTGTGTGTGTGTGTGTGTGTGTTTGTGTGTGTGTGTGTGTTTGTGTTTGTGTTTGTGTATGTACGTGTGCGTGCGTGCGTGCTTGTAATGTCATCCTTGATAACAGAAAACGTTTATCGACAGTAATTTTGGTCTATTTTATCTTTACTGAACTGCAATTAGATTTTAGAATCCGAGTGCGGCAAAGAATCAAGAGTTTTTACAATGATATTTATTTTTTATTTTTATTCATTTATTTATTTTTAATGTGTACACGTTTTCGTATATAGAAATACATAGGTATACGAAAGTTTCAACCAGCATTTTTTTGAAACCGGATTTGCCTCAAGGTGGTGATACTTTAAAAAGGTCACTTTTTTTTATTTCTCAATTGTTTCCTTAAAATTTAGGAAAATGCGAAAAAAAAATTAGACTTTTTTTTCTCGTCAATTTTTTTTATTTTTATTTAAATTGTCTTTTTTCCTTTTATTTATTTATTGGATCAAAAAAATTAAACAAAGTAAAGTAAAGTAAAGGAAAGTATAGACAAGAAAACTGAACATATTTGCACCATGGGTGTTCTTCGCTTTTTGGATCAGATACGGATGAGTTGAAAATGACAACTATCATTCAACATATCCGACTTTTATAAATAAACATTTTAGAATACCTGACGTCAGCCCTTTTTTACGCAATTATATGGATAATAAATGTTGGGGATCAAATTTCCTAAAATAAACTTATTTTTTCCTTTTATCACTTTAAAAGTGATCAAAATTCAATCAGTAACTGATTATTATACTTCGCTCTTCATCTTTTCTTTTTCGACAAATTTATCATGTTAAACACAAATTTATAATATATTTATATTCTTAATTTGATATTATAATTTTAATTTAAACATTATACATTTTATAAATTAAAACCGATTGAGAATTAATCGTGTGAATTCTGTAAATTTTAAAACTTAATGATAATTTACGAGTTAAAAAAACAAAAATAAAAAATTATATATAAGTAAGAATAAATAACATATCAAGTTGTCATTTTATTTGATGCGTTGGCATTGTTTTGAAATTTACGGCTAAAATAAAATTGTCATTTTGATTGTCCTCTGTTTTGAACAAAAAAAAAAACATAAATATGTGTCTATTAATTTCTGATGTGTTCGTATAAAGCAGTTTTAAAAACTCTTTGAATTATAAATGAATGCTTCAGTTAGCGTGTTTTTTATATCAAACATATCATCTGGAAGAAAATATAATGTAAAAGTGAAAAGAGTTTACTTTTGTTTTCTATACATGAGTAGTCAACAGAAGCTTAAGGCAAAAGTTTTAAATATTAATATAATACTACAGAAAAATCTCGCTTGGTTTCTTTGACAAGAAATATGTGAAGAGTTTAGTCACGAAATAAAAAAAAAAAAGGTATTCGCAAGTTAGCTTGAACTGTATATTTTTAAGAATTTTTCAACCGTTTGATTCCAGATTTTTTCTTGTAATATACGGAAAATCAAGCAACTATTATTACTGATTGCATTTTTATTCATTGAAGCAGCTACTTTTCTGATTTCACAGAAAAAACATTATTTAACCAGTTTTATCTTTACACTTTTTTTTTTTTTTTAATAAATGAGGAAAACGAAAAAAATATTAATGAAAAAATAAAGTGTTAGAAAAATGTCCAAAATTTTTTTTTACATTTTAAAATTTTTTTTTGTTCCAAAATATTTTTCATATTATTGTCTGTCTATGTTTAAATTTTCATAAAGTTTGGTTCAAAAAATGTGATTTTCCAGTCTTTTTTTATCAAATTTTGGGTAGTTCAAAAAATGACCTCTTTAAAATGTCAACTAGAGGCAAATCCTGTTTCAAAAAGTTGCTGGTCAAGACTTTTGAACAAGCACTTCCAAACGAAAAAGTGTATACAGAAAAAAAAAATAAACATGATTGTAAAAATACTAAAAATAAACCATTTACAACTTTCAGTTTAAAATATTTGTTGGGTATCTATGCCATTTAAATGTAATACATATATTTATAATTAACATTTTAACTAAAAAAATTAATTAGGTACCGAAGATAATATCGTGGCACTTGTTTATTGTAATAATATTAACATTTAAATATTAATATGCCTTTTTTTTTTTTTTTTTTACTTCAAATTATTATTTAATTTCCAAGAAATCCATTATTTGAGCTATCTCATTTGTAATTCAAAAAATGGTGACTTCACGTCTAATATCGTTTTGCTGAACTAATACAATACATATAAATGAGCCCTACCTTATGGGGCAGGTGCCTTGTGGGCCCTGGTCGCCCACCAGGGCTGAGGCCTGAGTGATGATTTATTTTTCGCTCGTGCACATTACCGAAGTCGACTACGTCCGTTTCCTATGGGATGGGGGAAATTAAAGACGCATTTCGCATCTCAAGGATTAGGTATGGGGGAAGAGGGTGGCTTTTAATGTCTTACATTAGAAAATATTAATTGATTTTTATTGTGCGCGTCGCGTAGCACAAGTAACGCTGAAATGTCACTTGAAAATACAACGTATGCCGTATTTTTATTATTATTTTTTTTTTTAATTACGTCCATCTAATGAAATACGTTTCAATAAGATTTTTTCGAGAAACCAGGATATTTGTAGCACAATATTTCACATCGTCGAGACTTTTTTCATTACACTTTTCCGGGGCACAGTTTTGGAAGTATTTCTTTAATTCAAAATACGCCTCCAAAAATTCAATGTAATAATAGTAATAATAATTAGTCATGACTAGGGCTAGGGACATATAGGAGTTAGCAAGTGTTTCAAAAATCATTCAAAACATAGCTAAGCAATATAGAAATCCGTTTTATAACACCACGAGTTGTATACAGTTCTCTTTAATTTGCATATTATTTCACATATTTTTCAATATTTAATTTGAGTTGTCTTGGAAAATTGGAAAAATTTTTACTGAATATCCGAAGAGATTGAATATGATTTGATATTTTTATTTATTTAAATGTAAGCTTAAAAAGCAAAAAGAAATTTCATAAATAATAAAAGAAGAATTAATAATACATATTAAAATATATTATACAATACAATTTTTAAGTATTTTGAGTTTTAACAGTAAAATGTATGTTTTATAAGAGATCATTTTAGCATTTTTGCATATTTTTAGTTCATATTTAATACATTTTTAGAGCATAAATGCAAGCATATTTTAAGTTTTTTTTAGAGCTATAAGTCCCTAGCCCTAGTCATGACATTCTTCGTTCGAACAAAGTATTGTGAAAAATAAATACCTAGTGCGGAATCAGTAATTACCAGAATAGTATAGTACTATTTTAGATTCTGAACGAAGTGATGAAGCTAGTGTTTTTACAATGATGTTTATTTTTATTTTATTTTTTCTGTGTACAACTTTTCGTATAGAAATACTTGTCCAAAAGTTTCGATCAATAACTTTTTGAAACTCGATTCGCCTCTAGATTGTACTTTAGAGAAGTCATTTTTTGAATTTCTCAATTCTTCAATGTTTTTTTTGTAAAAAACTATCCAAAATTTGACAAAAACGACTCGAAAACCATCATTTTTTGATCAGAATTTTATGAAAATTTAAACATAGATAGAAAATCGATTTTGGCGCGAGAAAATTTTGAAAATGTGAAAAAAATTTTTGGACATTTTTCTAACATTTTTTTTTTTTTATATTATTAACTTCCCTCGTTCAAAATCGTTTTATTGAAGAAATGATTTACCGTTTCTTTAAATTTAATACGTCCGTCAAGAGAATACCACCCGTCGTGCGAAGTACACCCATCGTGCGAAGTATGCCCGGCTTTTTTACTATTTTACTATCGTTAAACGGGTCATTTGAAGCAATCAAATGAAATACACTAAGTGTGACCATTTTGAGAAAAATAAAATTATTTTTCTTATTCGGTTGGTACCACTTTAAATTTTCCTATTATAATATTAGATAAGATTTATACAAAAACAATAACATTAATTTCAAAGTATGATAACAGTTCCTACTACTACTAGACTCTACTAATTTCTCTATATCAGATTTACATTTCAGGCATCGATTAACCCCCCCCCTCCGACGCACAATGATTTAGCATTCTAAACGAAGTCTTTGACAAAAATCTCGTCCGTCCATATATTTTATTTTCTCTTAAAATAATGGTACGCATTAACAGTGCTTGTCGGTAAACTATTTATCGCGATACAGTTCATATATTTTCCATTAGCATATCGTTACCCCATTCAGCTGCAGATACTATTGTGATAAAGTACAGTTAATCCGTCATACCACGTCACATATCATCGTACAATAAATATTATAATGACAACATACACACAATGGTTTTTAAACGACAATCAGCTAAGTGGTTTCACATATTATTTTTTCCACGAGATATATTTTATAATATGTACGTTTTTCAATAGTATAATATTTATAAAGTATTATTCTAAACAACGTGTAAACGGTTACTCAATTCTTTTGATTACTTTAGATATTTGAAAAAGAAAAATATTTTTTACACACAAAATGTTGCATGTTGCCATTGTTATTTAAATAAAAATGAAACGCAGTTGCGTAGTGAATTTGCCTACCTAGAGTGCCGGCTTATGGGTTAATTATTATTATTATAATTTTTTATAACAATTTATTTAATTGTTTAATTAAAATATTACTACTCAGAATTGTTCTAAATGTTTGTTATAATTCTAATACGACAGCATATTGAGTTATTGAAATCACTAATGGAATTATTAATATTTATGTACTGCTTTTGTGATATTATAATATTACAATATATCTACCATTATAAAAATTACATTACGATGTGATTAATATTGCCAAATAATTCACGATTTAAATCAAGTGGATCTTATATTCTGTCCCTTTTTATTATTACTATTTTTTGCGTGTAATATATAAAGCACAAATGATTACAAAAAAAGTGATTCAGTGAGTCTCGAGAGAACGTTCGCAAAGGTTTCTTAATAATAAAAGCGAAGAGAAAATGTATAAAACGTATATATATATATATTTATTGGTTTCCGGTTATAACCAATAATAAACAAATAAAAATTATATAGAGAAAATGTATAAGGGGATGAGGCGTGCAAATATTTATATATATATGTATTTTGGCTTCCGGTTATAACCAATAATAAAAAATAAAAATTATGCTTTGCGCGATGAGTATTGAATTAAATGGACGTAGTTTTCTATATTTACTGTTACCGGCGTTAAATTGAATAAATGGTTTTTTTTTAGGTCACTCGGAAAATATCTTAAGCATAAATTCATATATTTTTCAATTGAATGATTTTTTTTATGATCGCATCATATTATTTGATGATGTTCTTATATTTTAATGTTTTAATACTTCTATCATCTTAATTATTGTTCTCGGATATTAGTAAATGAAAAAAAAAAAACTTGTTTCTCAGTTAATTGCATTTTTTTAATAATAAGTCTTCTTTAATATTTGATGAATTTTAATTTTGAAAATTTGTTGAATGTTACTGTTATCTATGTGCTATGACGTGTAAAATGTAATGTATGACATTATTTATGCAGGATTTAATAATAATCCTGCACAAATCTGTTTTGTATGATCGTGATTTTTGCGAATTATATTTGAAAGGAAATCTGAACGCTCAAAAAAAGTAAATAATTTAGATCTCTAAAATGAGTTCTCTCAATTTTTATGTCCCTCAGATCAACCACTATGTCTTATGTTTTTACACATAAAACAAAATAATGTTTCTGCTTCTTCTCTAAATAGTATAATTTCAATAGCTAATGATTTAAAAATTGATCTATTCAATTTTAATTCCATAGAATCATTTAATAATTATGTAAAAAAAATTTTTGTATTGTTTTTAGTATTTTTTATGATTATTTTATTATTACTGTGTTATAATTTTATGTTAACGTTCAATTATGAACTATATAATATTCTAAATTTTGTAATTGGATCGTTTGATCCGTTGAAAATAAATAAATAAATAAATAAAATAAATAAACGTAATTAGTATACAAGACGTGTAGGTTGATGATGTAGTAATGAGAATTCAGCACGAGCAGACTCTAATAATTCTCATAGTACTCATTTGGAGAATGTGATCGATTCATTTTACTAGGTATGGTTAAATCTGTTGACTTTAAGATATGAAAATAACTTAAGTGTAGAAAGTGTTTTGTAGATAGCTCTACCTATTATATTCCCTGACAACTTTCCATATCGTACGTTAGATTGATCACTTGTGCTCATGATATATATTTCGTGTCGTTAAATTAAAATATCGTACTTATAAATCACAGCAATTTCAATATTTTAGAAAATGCAAAGCGAGCACAGTAAAAGTTCCGAATTACTATTTGCATCGTGTTTATTCTTCGCATCTGGGATACTCTTAGTGGATGAGTTGCTATATAAAAAAACGATAAATCGTTCCTTCGACAAAACGATTCTATTTATTAAATTTTTAAAATCAGTTTTGGCCAAAATTCAACTTTAAATGTTCATAAATGAAAAATAGAATAACGAGTTTTGAGATTTTGCACAATCAGGAAGATCATATTATTTGATTTTTAACTTATAATATCAATAATTTAAAATTCCATTAAGAAAACAAAGATATTTCCAAAATTCTATGTTTATTTCAAATGTAATAAAATAAAGTCGATAATCTCGTCTAGTTTGTGATAAATTATTATTGTTTATACAATAGGTGAAAATTACAAAGTTCTTGCACAACTAAATAACTAAAATCGATTGCAAAATTTTACTGTTTTTATTCAAATTTTTAGTAGTTTTTTCTAGCTTTAAAAAAAAAAAATATGTTGTCAACAATTTAGAAAAATGATATCTTTGATGTACTAAGTCACCAAAATAACCTACCGGCAACATACTCTAAATGTACTGATTTGAGTATGCTTTATTTTTACAATAAATTAATAATTTACTGTACAATTTTTTGACATTCGACCAACGTGCAATTTTTTTAATATCGCGTTATTAAAAAGTGCGAGCCCATAATTTCATAGTAATAATTGTTTTATTAATCACTTGATTCTTGTCCGAGACAAAAATGATTGACATACAATTAAAAAGTAATTAACATGTAAATTTTTTTTTTTTTTTTTTGTATACATATAATTTATGTGTTAAAAAGGTAAATAAAATATTGAAATTCAAAGTTGTACGAAAATTATTAACTTATAAACTTTTTCTGTACAAAAACTTATAATGCCATGCCTTAGACACTTTATAATCTGTTGGTGATAGTTGCAAAAGTTTGTTAGAAATTTAGTACCTTAACTTGTTTAAAAAAACGAAATTAAAGGAAAAATGTTTGGACGCCTTGTGAATAATGAATTTAATTAGTTTACAATATGATTTTTTTTTTTATTATTCATAAATCCTTCAGTTTTAGATTGCTCGTAATTTGATTTGTTGATTCACGGATTATCCGCAGCTATACGTAATACCTGAGATATATTTTAGGTTATTTATTTTGTAGACTTTATCAAGGATAAACCAGTAAAAAACTATCGTTAAGTAATTTTTTGAATATGTGAGAGTCCTTTCTTTTTTTGAGTACCTATTAAATAGCCAATTCCATAATAAAATTTGCTGTCATAACATTTGTATTATAAATGTTTTATTTATTATATTAAAAGAATAATAAAATAATTGGTTATTGTACATTTATGTAATTATGTTTAAAAATTAATAAATGATATATTTTAAAAAACAATTAAACAACTGGTTATTTGTCACATTTAGTTAATTAGTCATTAATTGGTATTGAAATATAAAATTATATTCAAAACTAATAACTCACCTGAATTTAATACATTTTAGACTTATTGAAAAAATGTTTATATGTAAAAATTAATATATATATATATATATTATTATTTGTTTTTTCTCTTTTCTTATGTAAAATTCAATTTTCGTTAATGATCAAATTTGTCTGTTGAAAGAATAAAAATATTACTCGTGTTCACTGTATTAATATATTATATTAATCAATTAAATTAAATAATTTTCAATAAATTTCATTCATTGTACAAACATTATGGGGAAAATGTATAACGTTATTTTCTCTACATAAAATACATCATCGACCAAGAGTTATTATAAGCTTACAACGTTTTTTTTTTTTTTTTGTTTATCTTTTTGTTTTATAAAAATTAATTTTTGCCATCGTTAGGACAACGGTGGAAAATATAATTTCTCCCCCTCCTGTTGAAAATATACACTACCGATTTTTTCGGTGTTTAAGTCCTTCGGTCGAGCGCAAATGATCTATACACACAAGAGCGGACAACGAGAAAAGAGAACCCACTTGAAAAATAAAGATACCGCGTTCGTATGAGATGTGAACAATAACATTCATCAGACACAAAAGCGTAGTTAGAGCACCACAGCCTTTCGGTAAATCACTCTATGATACACACAAACGCACGCGCACACACCATACACACACACACACACACACACACACATATTTACGTTATATATTATATATATATATATATATAAAGTCTATTGTCCTGAGCGGGTTTCGCCCTCTTATACACCATGTGTGTGGTGACCGCCCAAACGACTGCAATAATCGTTATTTTCTTGTCAAAAATAAACTTTCAAATCGCGTCTATTTCCTCCAAAATAAATATATCATACGTGACAATTTTTCCTTTTTTTCTATATACAGGGTGATTTTTTAGGCGGGCCCTCCCTATTTCTTGGCCGTAAAAATTCAAAAATTTGGATTTTTTTTTGAATATTCAAATAATTATGTTTTCCATAACTCATTTTTTTCATGTCCCCTTAAGGATGTTCTGTGGAGATTCAGACTTTTTTTTTTCAAACGACACCCTTCAATTCAACTACGGCATATTATTCAGGTAATTGTTCTATGAATTTTGACGTATTCAAAATTCACAAAAGGAAACCTAAATAAAATTCGGCAATTAAAACAGGAGGTAGTCGTTTGAAAAAAAGTTTGTATATCCACAGACATATTTATGGTGTCATGAAAAAAAAAAAATGAGTTATGGAAATCATAGTTATTATAGTGACTTGACCATTCTAAAAAAAATTTTATTTTTATTAAGTGAATGTCACATTATTTTCTAATTCAAAAATATTTATCGCTATCATTAATAGCGCTTAAAAACAATTTATCAGATTTTAAATCAATAATTACTATATACTATAGACTAGGGTGACCATACGTCCTGTTTTATACAGGATTGTCCTGTATTTCAGATCTGTGTCCTGTTGTCCTGACAAACTTCTCTCAGGACGCTTTTTGTCCCGTAATTTCAAGTCTGTCCCGTATTAATCCCGTTTTTTGACTTTCTGTTGATTTTAAATTTTTGAAATTAAATTATTGAATAAAATAATGTAAGAATCTAGAAATCTTTTCGATACAATTAGATCAATTATAATCGTACGAGTAAAATGAATTAACAAAAAAACTTAGAAAGTAAAGTATACAATATGCATGAATAAAGGATTTGAAGAAATTTCAAAGAGTATCAAATTTAGTTTCATTATGTTATTTTATGTTTTCCAAATTAATGTTTTTATGTGTTTGAATTTAATCTATTATAGGTAGTTTAAAAATTATACTTTTGTCACGATTCAAAAACATATATATGTATGTAATACTTATTTATTTAAAAATATTATGAAAAATATTTTTGTCCTGTATTTTATTTTCTTAAATATGGTCACCTTACTATAGACAAACCAATTTTTAACCAAGATTTCACTACTCTACGACATGTTTTCGAACTATATATTATTATTATGTAACACTTTACTCGGTTATTGTCATTTCAACAGTCCATATCCGCGTTTACCCCCCCCCTCCCCCATACCGCTGGCTTGTAGTAGTATGCTCGTTTATTTATTTATTTATTATAGATTCACAATCTGTTGCAATCAATCTGGATTGAGATTGACGACAGTAGTTATTATTGACATTTCACCGAGTGAAAATAATACTCATTTGTCATGTCGTCGACGTCTGAATAAAAACCGTATACACAATGAACGGGGAATAATCGACACAATATTGTGTTGATTAAATAGAAAATAAACGTTTTGTGTTCAATTATATTATAATCTATTGCGGTGATGGTTTTTCTTACTCAACAATTATTATTTATATAAATACGGTGTGATTGGCTAATAATTTCACACGCCAACCGTGAATCAAAATAATGCGAGTACACCGCTATAGTCACTTTGCGTTTCAACTTTGATTTATTGACTCGTGCGCGGAGTTTTGATTTATTTTTACGCCGCCGGTAAATCGGATGGCCGCTGGCACACATCCCACCGTCGGTACCTCATAATATCCGGAATAAATTTTTCCACACCAATCACTGGGTTGTGAAATAATACGCGCGTGTGGGCGAGCTAATTGAATTTTCCCGAACGGAATATCCGTCAATCCGACCGGCAGTTAGTTCCGCCCGCTCAGACACATTGGGGCCGCGAGAAATTTGGTGACTGTCATAGAACGAGTTTGCTGAAGTTTCGTCTCCGGTAAATATTTAAGTAGGTTCGTATACATCGGATTCGTTATCGACAAAAATATTTTATTTAAAAGTAAAACTAATTATGTAGTACCGATTTATTGCAAATCAAAATGTAATCGTTTATAATACATTTACATATATGTTATAAGATATTTTGCTAAGAAAAACTGCATTGCCCATCACCATTTTCCTCCACTGTCCATTCTCCTCCAAAAGAAAAAAAAATAACAAAATCCTTTTTCCTCCTCCACTTTCCATATTCCTCCAAATTAATTTTTTTCCACGGCTATATTATTTAAATCGACAAACATTTTGAAAAACTGTGTATGATATAACTAACCATGGGCGTAGCAAGGGTGGGGGACAGGTCCCCTGTACTTCCCACTCCCCCGCTGCACTTGAAATTGAATTATACCAAACGTTAATTATCTTGAAATACTAAATAAGATATAAGAACATGAAGTCTAAAAATATTTTAGTGGAGACTAAACTAAACTTTAAACAGTAAAAAGCAGTTTAAAATGGTTATGCTGTGGAAAATTTTATACTTAGGCATACACATTATCAATAGTGAATTTTTCCATTTAAACGCTTCTATCGTTTTGTGCTTTATTAAATTTTTATACGAACGTCGAACCGACAACTAAAATGTCGATATTAGAATATATGAATCACTTTTTCAAAACGCATACTTACTATATAAATATAACGTAGTAGCATAACAATATTTATGTATACGATAACACAAGAAAGTTTTATATACTATTTTTCGGAGGAAAGGGAAGTGGAGGAAAAATACAGTACAGGACATTAGAATTGGATTTTTGGAGGAATAAGGATACGGCCTTTTTTTTTGGAGGAAAAAGGAATCTGATTTTTGGCCATCACACTGTATTGCGTACGGCCGCCGCGTTTTTTGGAACTTTTCGGCTGTTGTTCTCCGCGTCCGACCAATTATTATTATTATTGTAAAACATAACTGTAATATTCATTTTCTTTTCGTAACGTCCATATAACACAGTCTATGTGGATTTTTACACTTTTTAGTATTGTTGATTTATAATATTTTTGTTCTCTAATATTAATATAATTATCGTTCTTCGAGCGACGACATCCACACGCTGTCAAAAGTAAACGTGTTCTGAACTATATAATAACATTATTTATATTGAGATCCACAAACGTAAACAGATGTGTTTACTCGAAACGATGCATTTTCACCCGTTAACGTCGCTTTAATTAATACTCGTGTAAACCGTATGCGATTTAATTCAATATCAAACGATCGAAATCGGAACTCGCGAGGGAGGTGCAGTGTTGCTAATGAATTCGCGTATAAATACCCGGTGTGTGAATAAACGAATCGGTTCGGTTCGATTCCGGGACATCCGCTCGTAAGCGATTCACTGCGGGGGGGAGGGAGGGAGGTTGTGATCCACTTAATTACGCGGTACCGTTGTTCGTCCGCGGGATAAACGAACCTACCTGTGACGCACAGGGTTTCACCTGCGAATTCGAACGAAATACCTGCAAAACATAATATTGTCGAAGCCAGCCATACTCAACCTTTTTTTTTTTACTTGGGCCACAAGTCAAAAATTTGTTCCATTACACGGGGCACAAGTTGAAACAAATTGTGTAAGGTGAAGGGAAGGGGGGAATACTAAAAATTAGGAATACATTATAATTAACAACAGTAATTATATTTTACAGTTATTATTATAAAAAAATTTTAATTAGTGGGATTTTTGTTGTTGAAACATTTTTTTTTACTATTTCAATGAAATCATATTATTGCATGATCAACGTAGGAATTTCAGTAGTAATCCAATTTCTGTACACATTTTTTTGCATATTTCACCTTTGAAGCAAAATATTCGCAAATATATGTTTTCAGTTTAGTTATTCGAAATACCACTTTAGATGAAATTTTTCTTTTTGTATTAGCGTGCAGCACATTAGCTAGTAATATCAAATATATATTTTTTCTTATAATATTTATGAAATTTTTTTATTTTTATACCGAATAATTGGAGAAATGTTTTGGAGCCACATGTGGCCCGTGGGCCACACGTTGAGTATGGCTGGTACAAGCGAACAGCTCCAGCTGCAGGTGAACGTGGGTGTATTTTTTTATAATTGAAAATAAAATAATGAAAAAAAAAAAAAAAAGAAATGGTTAACTCGAACGTAGTACGTAAATCATAATTAAATATTATAAACGTTCGTCGTCGGACGAGATTATTTCCCCGTAGAAATGTCTGCGGGGAAGGCGAAAAACAGTATATTTTATATATGCGTAAAGTTAAAGAGACGGAACGAAATGTTTTAAACAAAAGTTTTCCCCTCGCGTCATGAATCAAACGGAGAACGCGATTGTTTTCGTTTCTCTCTCTCTCTCTCTCTCTCTCTCTCTCATTCTCTTGTTTTTGTCCAACCGCGGCGGCGGCGGTAGCAGTAGCAGAAGTGCGCCTGAAGGCGGTCAGCGAAAAGGAGGACAAACAGCAACAAAAAACAAACGATCATATTCGTGTCGAGCCTACTCTTTGCGAATACAAAGCTCTGCCACGCCGTGTCAACAGCGCAGCACCTCGCATGGACCATTTGCCCACCAAACGTGGGGTGTTGCTATTCGAAAAAAACTCTCACCCCTAGTGTTAACGCCGTTGTGGTCGGTAGTTGTATAGTTTTTGCACTTTTTTCTCGCTCGATTTTCATATCACATCCGGAACGCGTGGATTATATTATTTCCGGAAGTAATTAAACTAAGAAAATGGGATAGACGGACAAAAGGAGAGTGGAAATAGAGTAGGAGTGAATATATATATAACAGAGCTGACGACGTGCGTGAGTGCAGCAGAAGAGAAATGAAAAAAAATAATATACATTCGACATGCCCTCGCACTACGACGCCTACTCGTTACCAGGGGCGCCTGAACAATGGGGCAACCTAAATATTATTCTAATATTAATTTATAATTAATTCTATCTATTAATTGACAGCAAAAAATAGATGTGAACTTTATTTATTATCTCTCATCCCAGAAAAATAAACTTTATTTTGATACTCGTTATTGTCAATGTTACAGTGGTAACGTAGATTGTCATATTTGGCGATAATCTATTATTTGTAGGTTAAATGGTATTTGTTTAATAAATATTTGTAAGAAAAAAAAATGTAATTATACTTATGTATACATTTCCTCGGCGGCATAGATGCTATAAAATTTGGGGGGGGGAGAGATTTAGCGACAAAATATAAACACCCATATTTTTGCCTTCTAGAAAAAGGCTTGAAATATTGCAAAAATTGCAAAAAATCTTTCCTACGTGATTTCCATGATTTTTTCCCTCTCTCCAAACCCACTCTCTCGCTATCTCATTCTCTTTCTCCACTCACTCCCCCTCCCCACTGCTACCACTTTCGGTTTAAGTAGTACAAAGTCAGTGTACATAATGTGTCACTGTGAGGGGTAACCGTCATTGCGATTGAGTAGATTCGTAAATGCCCTCGTTGTCGCTGGAAAACACTACGGCAGCGGTGCAGTGGTGGTGTTCTCTTTGAACCAAACAGTCGCAAAAACTTTTTATTCGGGAAAATCGCTTTGGCTCTCAGATGCATCCGTGAATGGTCTACTACTTTTGTAACTCAATTGTCGGCCATTTAAAGAAAACGGCGACGGCGACGGCGACAATGACGGTGGGGCGGGAGAAAGAATTATATGTACCGGATATGTGAAACGAAAAAAAGTATGTCCCACGACATAATATCAGGCGTAGAAAGTTCTCTCTCCCCCCCCCCAGCCATCGGCCCCGAATCACCCCGCCATTACACTACACACACACACACACATACACATACACACACACTATAACCGATGGTTTTACCTTGTGAACTTTTACGTTTTTTCAAAACATTCTTTTTTTTATTATTATTTTTTTTTTTTAGATTCTAAACAATGCGAAGTTATTTGTTTTTTTTTTCTGTATACTCTTTTTCGTATGGATCTAATTGTCCGAAATTCTCGATTAGTAACTTTTTGAAACCGGATTCGCCTCTAATTGGTACTTTAGAGAGGTCATTTTTTTAATTTTACAAAAAAACTACACGAAATTTGAAAAAAAGACTGGGAAACTATCATTTTTTGATTCAAACTTTATGAAAATTTAAACATAGATAATATAAGAAACATTTTGGTGCAATAAAAGTTTGAAAATGTGAAAAAAACACTTTTTTTCCTTTTCTTTATTTATTAGATAAAAAAAGTAAAGTATAAACAAGAAAGCCGCACCACGGATA
The DNA here is from genome assembly GCA_025469315.1 of Stegophylla sp. TES_Ste_2020. NCBI lineage: Eukaryota > Metazoa > Arthropoda > Insecta > Hemiptera > Aphididae > Stegophylla > Stegophylla sp. TES_Ste_2020. The sequence continues at coordinate 3,610 of JAIPRM010006237.1, read as the reverse complement.
TTCTTCGGTCTTCGGGTCAGATACTCTTGGTGGGTGTGTTGAAAATGACGACTATTATTAACTTACTGCTTTCAGAATCGCCTTATTGAACAAATGATTTATCGTTTTTATAAAATTCTACACACCCATCAAACATATCTGACCCGAGGAGCGAAGAACAGCCCAAGGTGCGGAGTACACATTTTTCTTATGTATCACTAAATTGACAGTAAATGGACGTTGTGGAAAATGAATAAAGCGTCAACAGAAATGGTAATGCTGTTGATATTCATACACAACCCTCGTTTTTTTGTTTCGCATGATGTTTGTACCTCGTACACTCTTATTTGTGTGGAACTACTGTTTGTTCACGTTCTCTTTTCCTGATGTTTCAGCTCGAAATATTATGTTGTCTGGCACCCCGAGAAAGGAGGAAGCAGAAATATATATATATATTCATGTAAACCCATTGCTGCAGTGGAAGTTGTCGAAATCGGAAAGATTCATCCGGGTGGTGTTTTGACGTGACTATTAGAAGGGGCGCGGTTGAATTATATTGAAACGTTTAGAATAGGTGTACTGAGAGTACAATCGAGACGTATAAAAATTTTACAGAAATAACACGCATTTCGATAATGATGATATTAAAAATAATTCCAAGAGAATGTTTCGAAATCGCAACAAGTAGTAACAGTGAGTAAGTATTTATTTTCTAATATTATTTACGGTACAATAATACTTATAGATGTATGTACATTATACAACATACATAACATCACAATTTGATTTATACATCATATTTTATACCATACAATATTATGTCTTACATTTATATACATTCTACAAATATAATATAATATAGATTACATAATACACTGTAACTCGACTTATTTTAATTAAATATTATATTAAGTTTGACTTTATGCAGCATAATTGTATAATTATACCAGTAAATTGAATTACTTTTTAGTTATTAAAAGTTAAATAAATTTCAATTCAAATAATCCCATTGTGCAAATTGACGGATTAATTTTAATTATAATATTATTTTAATGCCTAACTATGTGTAACATCTGAGTTAAACTCGTATAAACCGAAAATTAAAAAGTAAATATTTCACGAATATATTGTCGTATTTATGTTATTTTATTTAATTGATTTGTAAGCTGCCTTACGAAAAAAATATTATCATTCAAATAAATATAATTATTTTTCCGTGCACATAATAGTCTTACAATATACTGTTTTTATCCAAAACTTTTTATTGGTTACGTAATCATTGCAGATGTCGGTCGTAAACGTGAGATTAAAAATATAAACGTTATAGTGTGTATATGATTTTATCATAGGGCATTAAAAGAAATATTTAATAAATTTTATGTGGATAATCAGTTTTTATAATATCTTTGCGTAGCTGTAATAGACTGTTAAAAGAGTTCATAAGCAGAGAGATGAGGAATGGTGTCTAAAAACATGCATAAAATTATATTTCGTTGGCGTAGAACATAATATTTGGTCGGGAAGACTGTGCTCTATAGTATTTACACCTTTGGTTCGATTAAAAATGAGAAAAGTGCGAAATTTTATAATATGTAAAGAGTTCCTACTTCTTTTCAAACACGTCTGTGTAAATAGGCGAAGACTGTGCAAAATAAACACGAGATGATGAAGTGTTCTCGCGTGTGGACTAGAATGGGCATTTATACGGTTTGAAAGGTGGAAATAACATATAGCATTTTTCGTAGAAAACCCGCATCGTTGATTATCAATGAACACTCTAAATTGTATAAATTAGTTTTAGCTTTATACCATATTATAGGAATTCCGCACGACAGAATGTGGATGAAATAAAGTTACATTTCGATACCTCCACGGCGCATTGAGAATCGTTTTGGTTTCATTTAAAATTTATCGGGATTCAACGTCGTCGTTTCCGTTAGCGACGCGACAGTTATAAAATAATAATAATAATAATAATAATATGGTAAAAAATAACAATGTATTGTACGAATATTTCGTTCGGAAAAACTTCATACGATGGGCTCTCCACTACGACGTTGTGTCGTAGTGTTTAATAATTGTTGTAGTCGAGAACAAAATAAAGGGGGAAAAAAAAATTTAAACAACTTTGTGGGATACTCATATTGAGTGACATTTTACGCAACATACTGCCACTAAATTGTATACATAAAATTAAGTAAATAAAATTATAAATATATTATAGAGAAATAGTGTTTAAGTTTAGTCAGTAATATTGTAGTATTAACCTTGTTTAAAGTTTACATAATAATTACAATTTATCTCATTTTGTTATTGTAGTTACTTGTGCAAACATACTTTTAATTGTTTGTACTTTAGGAAATTATTATCAAAAAAAAAAAAACTAGCTTACTTAGAATTATTGTAATTCTCCCCTTTTTGTTTTTGTAGTTACTTATCATATCAATATTCTTTTACTTACGAAATTATTCAATTATGCTTCATACAGATTAACTTCAGTGTCACCATAGTGTTTAATAATAATAATTTGTTTATATAAAAGGAAAAACGTGGAGTAAACGGTACTCCTATGGCAATCGTGTGACTCGATCGTCGTAGGGAGCTTATTTTACCCAAATATATTATTTTAATTAATTTTTTTTATGTTCCATGTCTGTACGTACGATTTGATCTACGTTCAATTTCCGTTTGTGGGTCGCATTTGGGCCGTTTGGTGATTATAAATAAAATATATAAATAAATTTATACAACAATACCCAGTGCTTGACTTTGGGGTTGGACGTGGGGGACGGAGTATCCCTTTAATTTTTTAAATATTTTTAGCGTACCCTTACTGATTTTCAAAAAATCACCTAAGAGTATATGAGATAAGTCAAATTTTGGGTGACGCTAATTTTTCTTAGGCTTATGCGTTCCTCTTCAAATTTTTTTTCCAATTCAAGCACTGTTTATATATACCCCCCCCCCTATAACACACGTCAGAGCAACTTTTATTATGGTGAGGACAAAAACGTCAATCGATTAACTCCACCAAAACGTTGACGTTTCGCAACAACGTCTAATTATTATTACCGTCAGACGCGCGCGACGACACAAACGAACGCAAAAATCTGCAATCAATTAATGGCTGCAATCATAATAATTATTGGCCGAGGGCGCGAGAGCCCGGGGGGAGGGTTAATGGTCGTCGTGGCGCAAAAGACGAAACAACACGCGGGCGGCCGTGTGCAACTAGTTGGAATCCGACTTCATCTTAATTTGTCAATAACTTTAAACGAATTTTATACCACAGATACGAGCATAGCTCAGCTGTTATCAATTCGTATCAGCTTATTATTATTTAATTTCCAAGACCTCAAACATCTCACGGAGGTCAGTCACGACTTATTGAAAATCGAAAAACACGGCAAATGACAGAGACTTAATGGCCTTTAAATAATAATGCTCGGAATGGGAAAAATCTAATCCAGACTCCCACAATATAATACAATCACTAGGAAACCCGTTGCCAGGACATCATCTACCTCGACGAGAATGGGTCGTGTTAAACCGACTTCGCACTGGACATGGGCGCTGTAAAGAGCTGCTCCATAAATGGAAAATGGCAGACCTCCCGGATTGCGACTGTGGG
>JAIPRM010006236.1:0-19044 GCA_025469315.1 Stegophylla sp. TES_Ste_2020 | reverse complement strand
AAGAACTATGTTGTGATCCTCCATATTGTGACAGATCACTGTTATTTATTGTCGATGATGTAAATGTTGATGGAGATAAATACCCAGAAAATGAAGGCGGATTTTGTCCTGCAGTGATTGGTGTTTCTGTGGGGAAGCAATTTAAATATATGCCTGAGTCTGGACTTTGAATTGGTGGAATGTGTGATGTCTGACGCTCGATTCCATTAGTTTTCCTGAAAATTATTATTAAGCATTGGAAAATGTACATAGTTTTCTCTCATTTTTAGTAGTTTCATGGTGGTAAATTCCCCCCAACAAATATATATATTATATATTAAGTATATACAGATATTCAGATATAATACATATTTCAAATTTCAATAGAACAATCTAGTATGTTAGTACTAAAAGTACTAACATTATTAACTATGTAAAATTTGATATGCTTCTTTGAATTCTTCAGATTTTTATTCAAATACTACTCCAATGTTGCGGCATCGAAGTTCAAAACACTACTGTGAAGATGATATAAATATTTAATATGCAAACACATTTTATTATAAAGAACAAAATTTTAACTACGAGTTCCGAGTTTCTAGACCTCTGAATATTTATTCTGTATCCAGACTACGAATCCACTGATATCTGCAACATATTCGCTGATAACAGTAAAGGCCGATCAATAAACCAGCACAGAGTATCGGTGGAGAACCACTCCATATGGTTGTGTTCCACTTGGACGCTTTCGCGCTCACGAGCGCTCCCAGTGCGTTCCACTTGACGCATGTAAGTGCTCACACTACAACCGTAAGCGTCCAAAACGAACGCACCCTAAATAGGTAGGTAGTGCAACAAAAGCGTTTGCGATTCTTATCAGTTTATCACAGTATGGATAAATGTCTAGTATCTTATTAATTTATATTATTTAATTTTTATTTATTAACTCCACTGACAAGGCTTAGGACCTTCGATCGAAGAGATTTTTATCGACTTATAATTATTTATACCTTTTCTATTAATCTTGTCTATTAATACCATTCTTTTATATATTTATGTTAGTTTAATGAATATTCAACTCATTATTATAACGTTATAGGATAAAAAAATTTGAAAAAAATATAGGAAATTTTAGATTCTGAACGAAGTAAAGAAGCTAGTGTTTTTACAATGATGTTTATTTTTTTTTCTATGTACACTTTTTCGTATGGATCTACTAATGAATATACACAACACAACGAAAATATTATAAAATATAAAACAAAACGAAAAAAGTACAGATCACAGCATACTTGCTACAAGAATGTAACAAGTGACAGATTTTTCTATGATACAAATTCTCCAAACATTAAAATTTAAAAACAAAAAATGTATGATAAAGTAAATAAACAGGAAAATGTATTTTAACATAATTTTTTGTTTGCTCAATTGGCACATTGAAACGTACTAAACTTTCATGACAGGCGCTCACGCGCGTTCCACCCCGGATCGTAAACAAAGCGATTCTATGCCTTTATTTGCTAGTGGAATGGTCCGTAATCGTGTAAGCGTATTATCACAGGTTAAATAAAACTTGTTAAAGATTAAATAAAAATTAATTGTGGTATTATTACGTATTTTTATTACATAATAAGCAATTATTTCATTTTATAAATTTGTGCAATTACTACATATAAACTTAAAAAAGAAAAAAAAAATTTATTTTACTAAACATGTTATTGCAAATTGATATTTAAAAGAGCCGGACATATTTCACGTCTCGTGAGTGGTGGGTGTGTGGGTTCTTTTTTAATAAGATGGAAGTGAACGTGATTACTACCTTTCGTAAAAAAAACATTTCAATCACAGGATATAATATACATTGAATTTCATATATGAGTAATTAAAAAACCAGATATACTTCAAGCCATGGAAATTCTTTGTTCCTTGGGTAGGATACTCTTGATAAGTGTATTGAATTAAAAAAAAAAATCATTAAATCATTTCTTTATTCAAAGAATTATGAGCAAAGCTTCAGTTCATTTGAAGCAATTTTACTTAAAAATTACGAGGTTTGTTATTATTACAAGAAAAATCTATTTTTCATTATTAACTGACTGAAAAAAAATCATATTAAAAATTTTCTAAAATTCTAAAACATTTTTAGATATCTACTGATGTATTTGTCTTCATTATGCTCTAGAGCAGTGGTTTTCAACCTTTTATGATTTGCAACCTCCAATTTTTATTTTTTTAGTAATGCGACCTCTTCTTTTCTTGTTAATTTTTTTTTTCGCTTTCTTAATTTAAACTCTCATACACAGAAATATACAAAGGTAAAATCAGATGAAATTATGCTCATTGTATCATATTTCATAGTCAAATGAAGAATGATTGATTGAATCGACTTCAAATAAATATTACAACAGATTTACAAAAACATCAAATCAACATGTCAATTTTGGTTAAAACTTAAAATGAGTGTCCTAACTCAGCTGAAGCTTAGAAGCACTTAAAGCTTTTAGTCTATTTTCTTCTACTTATTTATGCGAAACTAGAGATAGGATGTAGGATGTTGATGACCTAAAAAAGTTCCTACTAAAAATGATCCCGAAAAAATACCTAATGACCTATAAAACGTAAAAATGGCAATAAAAAATTACCTAAAAAAAAGAAAATAGTAAAAATTGCTTAAAATAAAAATCGAAGAGTATGCAATTATACTGAATACTAAAAAATCGACATGAACGTCGAGCTTAATGTCGTTATATTGACAAAAAGATTATCGTGTTGACTGGATACAATTTATAAAAATAATATTCGATAAACGTATACATTGGGGTATATTCTGTAAAAGCAAATGTTGTATAAGTTGTATGATATAGTGTGAGCACCTACCAATGAAGTATATATAATTATAACAAAAACTCCAATAACTATGGTAATATTATTTAAAAAAATCTAAAATCATTCCTGAAAGTCTTAATTTTATTAGAAAAATAACCGATAATTCACAAAAACTACAAAAAGTGGCTTGTACTATGAAATAATGACATAAAAGTTTTAAAAAAAAATGATGTTAAAAAGCAAAAAGAAATGCATTTATAACCAAAACGCCTAAAAATGTAAAAAAATATGCAAAATTAAATTTTCATATACTGAACGAAGGAGGCATGATACGAATTTTTACCTTGAAGAGCATTGTATAGGATTAAAGGAAAAAAGATGCATTTGTCATTAACATCTTATCTCTAGTACCCAATTACGATTCGCGCAAAAATATTATAATACAATATTAATTTTACTATTTCCGAAACTTAAATGGCATAAATTCATTGCTTAAGTGTACAAATCCGGTATGGTCTAGTGGCTAGGATACCTGGCTCTATCCCAGGAGGCTCGGGTTCGATTCCCGGTGCCGAAAAGATTTTTGCATTTTTTTTTCTCATTAGAAAATAAAGCAAAATTCATATACTGTTATATATACTACTACTATTTTATTTATTACAATCCCCCCTCCCCGAAATTTTTTTCGTGTACGTGCCTGACGGTGGAGTATACCATCGAGCTAGGTACATAAATTATTTTTATATAAGTTATAATTATAATTTATTTCAGTTGAATATAATTGTATATTTCTTTGAAAATTTCGTTTAAAAAACTAATAACCAGTTGTAATTTTTATTAACTATGTATAGTTTATTTTCTTATGCGAAATTTTTTTTTTTTTTAATTATTGTTAAACTTGTCGAAGTGTAAAAATATAACACTCATTTTCACACCTGTGACGAAAAAAAAAATATTATAATTTAACCATTAGTAGTTGATAATAATTAATATAGTTAAATCTATATTGTTTTATAGTATATTAACCTATTTTTTGTATTCTTATGCTCTTCAAACAATATATTTAAAAATAAATATCATAGACTTTAATATCATTTTGCAATTTTAAGATTTCATTTTTAATTATTCAATTAGATTCTGAACAAAGTGAAGAAGGTAGTGTTTTTACAATGGTGTTTATTTTTTTCTTCTTTTATTTTATTTTTTAGATTCTGAAGATAGCGAGGAATATATTGGTGTTATAAAACTCTGTGTGTGTTTTCTGTTTTTTATTTTTTTCCCCCTGTATGTATCATATACATACTGTGTTATATTATGTACGTATATGATTTCGGGTAAAGATATCGGTTTGTGATCCAAAAGTTTCGGTCAGTAACCCTATAGATTAGAAATGATGTCTAGATTTAGGTATTTTTAGGTAATCATTTTTCGAAATTCCCAATACTTTTTCTAAGTGCATGCCTAGATAACAGTTTCTCCTCTGACTACCACACAACTTATTGGGAAAACTGACTTAATATTTGTTTAACAAATTCAATTAACCAAAGATTGACAAATTCATTTCAGATTAACAACAAGGACTAACTATCAAGTCATATTAATTTAATGATAAATTTAAATATTAGATTTTTTTACATACATAATAGTTATAACAAAGTTTTCTATAGTTAATTAACTACATAATGTATACTTTATATTTATTAAAAATCATAGTTATTGTATTTATTATTTAATACTATTGCAATTCTATAATATACCTAGGTAATCTATACTTAAACGCAAAAAAATTTATTTAGGGATCACTGAAAATTGGATGTCTTATTTGGAGGTCGACACAGTAAAAGGTTGAGAAACACTGATCTAGATTAGGGTGACCATTTTCATAAATATAAAAAACAGGACAATTAATTTTTGTTGGTCTCTAAAAAAATTTAATCAAAATTTACCAAATAACTTTTCCATTTTATTATGTCTTTAAAATAACAAAAAAGTACATTTTTTTAGTTCCCTGTTAATAAAACACTCTTTATTCATTGTGACTTTTGAAAAAATGGTTAATATCTTGGCTGATTTTTATTGGCTTTATTATGAAATTTATTGTATCATTTGTTTTCAAACTTTTATTATAAATATTGTTCATTGTATTAAAATTCTATAAAATCTTCACGGAATTTTTTTCACTTATCTTTGCTATAATTGTAGGAACAATAAGCCGATTTTTTCCTTGCGTAATCCATACCTACATAATATACTATCTATTGTTACATTAATTCCAGAATTACTTTCTGTAAAAAGTAATTCTGGAAAGTAATCAGAATTATTTTCCAGTAAAGAAAACTAAAGCTAAGGTAGGAAAGTTAAGTGTAGCTGGACATACTTCGCACCACGAGTATTCTTCATTCCTCGGGTCAGACACTTCTGGTGGGTATGTAGAATTTTAAGGAATCATTTCTTCATTAAGATGATTGTGAAAGAAGGAAGTTAATAATATAAAGAACAATAATAGTCGACATTTTAAACACACCCACCAAGAATATCTGACCCAAAGAGCGAAGAATACCCGTGGTCATTTGCATGGCCAGACATTTTTGGCAGGAGGTGCAAGTACAATATTTTTACACCCATCCCCAAAATTGTTTTCCTTCAATCTTAACTACGTATAAAATAAGTTATTAATAATAAAAAAAAGATGTTTTATATTCTGATTGGAATGAAGTGAATAGTTTTTTTTTAATGTTATTTAATTTTAAGCAGTAAAACTAGTAATAGTAAAAGTAATCCAAAAAATTTGCCCGGCAACCTAATAGATCAGAATTAGGTTTTAAATAGTACTATATAGAGATAAATGTTTTTTAATTCTCAATATTTTTTCCAAAAACAAAAAAAAAAAAAAAAAACAATTTCAAATCTAAGTAATAGTGGTAAAATATGCCATAAATTAGATTTTTATGGTATAGATTTTTGTAATTTTATTTAAGCTAACTCCAATATTAATAGTACTAGAAACTTGAAATTTTCACTTAATATCAACAATAATATAAATGTAATACATACTGGAAATAATATGACCTCTTTTAGAATAAATATAGAACTTTGAAAATGACTCGTATTTTGTAAGTTTTTGTCCTTATACAATTTTGTATTCTTGATAACATAAACTAAAAATTTAATAAAAGTTTATCAAATAAAATGTTTAATACCCTTAAAAAAATCTCAAAAATTATTTATCAGTCTTTTAGATTCTGAACAAAGTGTGTTTTTACAATGATGTTTATTTTTTTTCTGTATATACTATTTCGTATAGATCAACTAGTCCAAAAGTTTCGATCAGTAACTTTTTGAAATCAGATTTGCATTTAGTTGATACTTTAGAGAAATCATTTTTTGAATTATTTTTAAATTTTAAATTTTGTTTTTGGTAAACACTATTCAAAACTTAATAAAAATGACTCGGAAACCATCATTTTTTGATCCAAACTTTATGAAAATTTAAACATAGATAGACAATAATATGAGAAACATTTTAGTGCAAGAGAACTTCGAAAATATGAAAAAAAAAAATTCTGGATGTACAATATAATATGAGTGAGATCATTTAAAATTTTCAAGTCTAAGTATCAAGGGTTATAAATTCTATTACATAAAAACTAAAAAAAGTAAACGAGGAATTTCCAAAATTTTCAAAATAGTGTACTTAACTCAAAATTGATTAAATATTTTTGAAATATTAATGAAGTATATTCGTGGTGACCATTTTTAATAGTTGGTGAATGTTTCAAGTTTCTTCCTGCATTATTTTTAAAGTTAGGTTAAAAAACAATTTTTCAATTTTATAAAAATTCCGGTAAAGACATATTTTTCTGTTTTTTTATAAATTTTTCTCAATTTTGTAAAAAGTATTGATAAATTTGAAAAATAAATTCTGTAAAGTACCATCTGGGTGTGATTTCGGATCTATAGAGTTATTGATCGAAAATTTTGGACAAGTAGTCCAATAAGATTTCCATAATATGGAATATTATGACAAATATAACATTTATTTCAATACAGAAGGTAATCGAGTTTAATTCAGTTTTTAAATGATCTAATACATAAATTATAAACTAAAACTTATAGTTCAAATAACTAATTATGTTTTACACTAAAAAATTAAGTGGAGTGCATATTAAAATTTGGATAGAAAAACAAACAAAGATACAATTGTAACTAATGGCAGATGCCGGGTTGTATTAAATATAAATAAAAAAAAAAAAAAAAAAAAAAAAAAAAGATACAATTAAATACAATTTTGTTAACATAACTTTTTGAACATGAATACAGATAATGATAATATTGTCAAATAGTACTAATTAAAACAGATCCTAACTAGCACTTTAAAACTATTAATAAGATTCAAATAATATCATAGCAATAAATATTTACTCAATTATGATAATTTTATTTTTAAGATCACAGATTTAGACTGTTCTGAATTGTTTATGTTTCAAATATAATTTTTTTTATACTAAAAAAAAAATTAAATAAGAAAATTATATGAAGCTATAGTCTATCCAGAGAGAACACGACGCTGCACTACAAAAATCAAATGAATCTGCACAAACCCCCATGTTAACTAGCCATAGCATTTTCAACACTATATGACGTCTTGTCAATAGGAATTGGCTTCATTTGAGGCACTACCAGCTATGTCATATGGAGAGGATAAATAACCTCGAAGAACGTTCTAGTGTCAGTCCATATACACGTGTTCTCTCGTTGAATAGACTATATATTCCTAACATATGAATTCAGGAAAAAATTACCTTAAACATCATAAGAACAAAGACAAATGTGAGTTTGATACACAAAAAATCATTTAGTAGTTCTTAATTAGGTATTTACAAAAAAATATAAACAATATTTTCTTAAAACAAAATTAATAATAAAAATTAGAAATACTTTCACAAAAACTTATATAACAATAATAACTATTAATGATCGCCACTCAATAGCTCCATTATAAGGTTAAAGCTTTGTCCCTCTCCTTCGTTACTCTTCATGGACAACACTTCTTTTCCAACCTAATGACAAATCACAAAATTGTCAATTTATATTTTATACAAGTGTACATTATAAACAAAAATGAAATGTTTCATTGTCATTAACTAATACATCAATAAAAAATTCAGCATGCTTAATTATAATCAGATCTCACCATAAGTCCAATTTCATTTGATAGCTACATAAAACAATTATATTATATTCAAATATTCACATACTTAAAATATTATTACTCAAGGTATTAAAATTAATAGTTTAATAAACTACCTGACAAATGTATTGTAAATCAGACATCCTCAACAACAGTTCATCAAATTTGGAAGGCATGTCTGGATAGTGTGCTAAAGTATGTTGTTGTAATGCATGTAACACTTTTTTCTGAGATGCATAGACTATTTCTGGTTCTTTTAAGTCATTTGTATCTAAAATCATAATTTAACTAATTTAGATAAAAAGCACTTAATTAAGTTTAAGAACTTTTTGTTAAAAAATATTTAATATTTGTCATACCAGATGATAATAGTACAATGACTTTCATGGCCACATATTCATATTGATCCACCCTCAAACATCTCAGTTGTTGAGTAAGATTTAACATATGCTCAATACAGGGTGCTAAAACTAATTGTTTTGCTTGTTCCATAGAAATAGATATGTCCGAGCTGACACGTATCTCTCCAGGACTGCTAACTGAGCGATAACAACAACTAAATATCAACAACTTACACCAAGTATTTATCAACAATGATATCTGGTCATCAAACTGAAAAAAGGTATTGTAAAAATTACTATCAAAAATATGTAAATAAAATAGTTGAAATTAACTTTTATTACCGAAATGTTTTTAAACAGTGGTAATGATTTGCACCATTTAACTATTTTATAAAGCCGATGATCAGCAATATTGCAAAATTTAGAAAGAAAATCTGTTCCTTTATTTTCAGTCAATAATTGTTCATTATAAGTCCATAAATATTCCACTTCCATTATTTCCTTGAACACAAAAAAAAAAAAAAAAAATCCTAAAGATAATAACCTAATCTGACATACTGAAGTTGAGATATGAATTCTCATATGTAAGGAAGGTGTTTTAAAAATATTTATTTTTTTAATGTATTCAAGTGAATATTTTAATTGAAATATTTGAATATAAATTAATAATATTATTTCGCTATACACAATTTAACATGTATACTCCAGCAAATATTTATAAATTACTTACTAGCAATAATGGAGGAATCAGTCTAGCCACTTTTTGAGGTGGAGACCTGCAAGCTTGATCTTCTTGCTCGACTTGATTGTCTTTAGAACTGGTTGTCATTTCAGAGTGTTGTCCACTATGTCCTGGCTGAATATTGAAAGTGTTTTAAAATGATTTATATTAGAAATGTAATCAAGTGAATATTTTAATGAGCAAGATTATATTAGCACTAATTTTAATATTTGCAGAAATAATGTTTTCATAATTTTTATTTTTTTAAAAATTTTAAGCCATTTATTGAAAATTGAATATTTTTAACAAATTATTTGGGTATAAATTTATAATCTTTTTCGCTCTATACAGTTTAATATGCATACTCTGACAAATATTTATAAATTACTTACATGCAATAATGGAGAGATCAGTCTAGTCGTTTCTTGGAGTGAAGTCTTGCAAAATTCTTCTTCTTGCGTTTGAACTTCTTTGTCTACAGAACCGGTTGTGGTTTCAGTGTGTTGTCCGCTATGTTGTGGCGAAACACTGGGTAATGGTTTTTTATGACGAGAGGTTCTTCTCTTTCCAATTTTTAATCCTTCAATTTTGATTGCTTCAATTTTCATACCCATTTGCAAGCACTTGTTAAAGCGGCAAGATTTACAATTTTTACGTGTAGCCATTGTAGTCAAACAAGCCGAATGACGACGACAACAAAATTGCCTCTTATAGAGAGTTCTCACACTGCGCATGAAAAATGCTTTACAACTTTCACATGAAAATGCATCATAATGAAATCCAGAAATTATATCACCACAAATAGGACACAAGCTGTAAAATATACATTAGCTATAAATAAAACATTAAAATTATATTTAGTGGATAAAACATTATTTAACTGACTGTCTAGATAAATTAGAATAGAAACAAGTTAATTATTTTTATTCATTTCGATAATTATTTGGCAATACTGTGACATAATATAATAGGGTTTTCTTTGGTGAAGCAAAATACCCATAGGAAGAGTTAAACAATGAGATTTGATTTTGATTGAGAACTTTGATTTCTAACATCAAAGCTAAGGTAAAATATTTCAGACTAGAAAAGGTTCTTTTATAGTATTTTTAGTTTGTATCTATCATTAAAACAATTTTAATTATAAGCTGGAAGAGCTATGGTAGTGACACTTGCTTTCAAAAAAAGTGAGGAGAGATTTGTGAAATGAGTTAATGAGAGGGGTCTCAAAGCAAAGCAATGCTCAATGACTTATAAATACTTATTATATACGTTCTTAAAATATCACATAGTGTAAAGAACACCTAAGATTACAACATCTAATCAAGTGTAAATATCATTTTACATGTAGATAGCATATGCCATTGTTAAATCATGCGTGTATAACATACACCACTACTATCTATGGGGGCTATTTGGGGAGGTCAAGGTGGGGCATCTGCCCTCTCCAGGAAAATAATTTTTTTTAATTATGGACCAATAATATGATTTTGATCTCACAATAAAAAATATTGTTTTGTCAAAAATTTTCAACATTTAAAATTTTAATTTACACAATAATTTATTAATTACATTAAAAATTTATGTGAAGTCTTAGTGTAATATATAATAAATATTAAAAATACATAATAATGCCATTGTTAAATCATGCGTGTATAACATACACCACTACTATCTATGGGGGCTATTTGGAGAGGTCAAGGTGGGGCATCTGCCCTATCCAGGAAAAAATTTTTTTTAATTATGGACCAATAATATGATTTTGATCTCACAATAAAAAATATTGTTTTGTCAAAAATTTTCAACATTTAAAATTTTAATTTACACAATAATTTATTAATTACATTAGAAATTTATGTGAAGTCTTAGTGTAATATATAATAAATATTAAAAATACATAATCTAGAAATAGACTTAAATGTTTTAGATACCGAATGGAGCAGAAAGTTAGTTGATTAGTAATAATGTTTGTTTATCTATTTATTATTTTATTAAAATACTTTTTCAACATGAAAACGCTACTGACAAATAGTATTGTCCAGTAGAAAATGTTGTTCACATAATATACACATCATTTTTAGGAACATTAAACAGTTTTTCAAAAAACAAAGAAAAACTACTCCAAATTCAAGTTAACTTTATGTACATAAACTAGATTTTATGAAATTTATTATTACATATTGAATTATTTTTTGTTTTTCCTTTTCGAGTCAATTTTTATTTACATTTTTGTTCAAATCAGACGAGACAAATTTTAATTATAACTTATAAGAGCTTTAAATTCCATATCACAGTAAATTGATCACTCAATTGACAAAATTATTTATCTCGTTATTTATTGTTTCTTTTAAATTCAACACACCTACCAAGAAAATCACATCCAAGAAGCAGATAATACCCATGGTATGAATTATATCAGGCTTTTTTCATAGTATTTAGCGTAGGTATGCTTATTAGATTTTGCATCAAAACAAATAAAACAAATTTAAACTGAACATTTAACTATTAACATCTAATTGGTTTAAATGTAAAATAATTGGTTTCTGTAAAAATGAATCTATTAAATTTAAAAAAGTTCTTTGCCCCTGCCTGAAAAAATGAATATGGGCACCCATGCCACTACCAACAATTTTTGGTAATGGCAGCACATTAATGGTTACCTACTGCATATTGTTAACAAAAATAAGATTTATTATTACTGAATGAATATACCTAAATATTAGCTAGTATGTAATTCATATAAATAATCCTCATTTTTCAGCAGTTATCTCATCATAATTCTCTCCTGTTTTAAACTAGGAATATATTCACAGTGATTATTGCTTTATATAAATGCACACCTATTAATAAAATGTTACCTTGAAATACTATTTGTTTCAGATCCATCATCAATGGTCAACGTCGACACTTCTTCTCCATATCCATTGGTTTCTTCTGCCACAGTACACTCGTTTTGTATGTGTGTTGGTTGAATTGGAGATTGTGTTATGAAAAATTGAGTAGGTGGAACGGGTACTAAAGAATAACTGCATATATAAAGGAGATTATAAGTTAACTTCATTTACATAACATTCATACAATATGAGTCAAAAATTAATACCAAAGATGGTTTACCTCTGACTTTGGCAAGAACTATGTTGTAATCCTCCATATTGTGACACATCGCTGTTATTTATTGGCAATGAAGATGATGTAAATGTTGATGGAGACGAAAACGCAGAAAAAGACAGCGGTATATTTGTCGAAGTGATTTGTGATTGTACGGGGAAGCAATATGAATGTATACCTGAATCTGGACATTGGATTGGTGGAATGTGTGAGTTCTGAAGCTCGATTCCATTAGTTGTCCTGAAAATTGTTATTAAGTGTTGAAAAATGAATATAGTTTTCTCTCATTAATAGTTGCTTCATTGTGGCAGATCCTCCCCCCCCCTATACAGATATTCAGATATAATATATACATCGAATTTCCATAGAACAATCTACTAATATGATAAAAATAAATTATATTTTTTTTTACTGAAATAACAAGTTAGTAATGTAAATGATAACCCATTGTTATAATAAGTACAAACATTATAAATTATGTAAAGTTTGATATGCTTCTTTGAATTCTTCAGATATTTGTTCAAATACTACTCCAATGTTACGGCATCGAACTTCAAAACACCGTATATGATGTACACATTTAATATGCAAACATATTATATTACATTAAGATTATAATGAATAAAATTTTAACATCGAATTCTGAGTTTCTAGACCACTGATTATTTATTCTGTGTCTTGACTTTGAATGCTCTGATATCAGCAACATTTTGCTGATAATAGTGACGGCCGATCAATTAATAAACTAGCGGTGACATCTCAAAAACCTACTGGAGATAAAGCCATGGAATAACGACAAAACACCATCATATCATACTACTATAAAAAAAAAACCGAATTAATATCCTTAGATAATATACATAATATATTATCTTAGTTAATATCATAATTTTATGATAATAATATATTAATTTTATGATTCGTAATTATTATAAATCTACTCAATTAACCTTTAATCAGAAATAATTAGTCAAAATGTTCATAGATATCATGTCGTGTGTACGAGATTAAATTTTATATTTACAAAATATTAATTAGTCAAGTTGTCTTATCTCATTTACCTATTAAGAATAAATTAAAATATGTGCCTAAATGACAATTTTCCTTAATACTTAAATTTGAATAATTCAAAAACTACTCGTTCAAATTTTAATTTCAGAAAAGATCAGTATCTCTATAGAACCGGAATCACACCCAGATGGTACTTTTTAAGAGATAATTTTTCCAATTTCTCAATACTTTTTCCAAAAATGGGAAAAAACTGTCGAAAAATTGACAAAATACGCAATTACCGAAATTTCCGTAAAATTGAAAATTACTTTTTGACATAACTTCTAAAATGATGCAGCTAGGAACTTGAAACTTTCACCAACTTTTAAAAATAATCACAAGAACATTTCATAAAAATTTCAAAAAAATTTGATCAATTTTGAGTTAAGTACAGCATTTTGAAAATTTCAGAAATTTCTTATCTTTTGTTAGTTTTTATGTAATAAAATTTTTGATTTTTGATATTAAGACTTGAAAATTTAATATGATCTCATTGACATATATGTCTAATTGACCTGAAAAAATCTCAAAAATCGCTTGTCAGATAGCCCCCTATTCACACACTCCCGCCGTAGCTCAGTTTCGTTCATTTGTGACAAAGTTTTCGCAACCATAGTGTCTCGAAATTATTATATTAATAACAATACGCGTCTATGCGACAAAAACTGACTGACAAAATCGACAATACGTGCGAGTGTAATGATCTCGGTTGGCGCGAGTTCAATGGCCGCGATTGATAATATTTTGTTTATATTATTTGACCTAATACGCATGGACAATATTATAATTTAATGTAGGTCAATGATCCGTTTTCGATAACAAACCTGCACGCACGGGTCGTAATCGTACTCCGATAACGAAATGACAATCGCGGGGTTATTTACCGTGATGTTACCGTGCGTGTTGTGCAGGTTGTGTCGTGGACATTGAACTCTATATGATTATATTTGTATACTTATATATAGTTATTATATAGAGTTCAATGGTCGTGGAGCGGTTTGTTATCAGTGCAGCTGATAGGTAAGCGTGTTGTGCGATTTAATGAGCTCGTTAAAATTTAAATTCGCTTACTATTTTTATTTTCCTTTTGTAGTTTTGTAATCATTTCAAGAAGGTTGATGTTTTCCTTATTGGCATCATATGTATTTTTCGACGATGAATACGATGATGGTATGAAATAATATCCACGTGCAACAATAGTTTTCTAACTATTTAATTCTATTTTGAAAATTCAATATTTTCGTTTATTATACTACATACCTACTAATTCACCTACATAGTCAATTTATGTGTTGCGGCCTAGTGGTAATGGAACCGGCCTAGTGCGCGACAGCACCAGGCTCAATTCCAGCCTGGCACTCCGAATTTTCGCATTTTTTTTTCTTATATTATTAACTTCCTTCGTTCAGAATCGTTTTACTGAAGAAATGATTTACCGTTTCTTTAAAATTTAATACGCCCGTCAAGAGAATACCACCCATCGTGCGAAGTACATTCATTGTGCGAAGTATGTCCGCTTTTTTTCTTATTTAATTTTTATATTATTAACTTTCTTCGTTCAGAATCGTTTTATTGAAGAAATGATTTATCGTTTATTTAAAATTCAATACACCTGTCAAGAGAATCCCACCCGACGTGCGAAGAACACCCCGACAAGCAAAGTACACCCATTGTACGAAGTATGTCCGGCTTTTTTTTTCTTTCTTTTTCATATGTATGTCATCACGATTTCGGGTAAAGATACTAGTCCAAAAGTTTCGATCAGTAACTTTATAGATCGGAAATATTGTCTAGTTGGTACTTTTTGGAAGTGTTTTTTCCAAATTCACAATACTTTTTCTAAGAGCCTAGAACTTATATTTTAATTATAATAAAATGTTATTGAATATTTAGCATTCTTTTAATTACATTTTCAAATAATATTGTCATAGATATTACCTATACTATTGAACTAAACCATTTTATCATTGTTACTACAATTCATAATCAATCATAATTCATAAATCATAACGTTAAACTTTGTATTGGTATTCTTTTAAACTCAATTTTTTCATGAAACATAAATATGTAGAATATTTTAGTAAATTATTATTAACTCTAATTTACTTCATGAAATATATAAGTAGGTAATAGGTGTGTGTGTGTGTGTGTGTGTGTGTGTATGTGTGTGTGTGTGTGTGTGTGTGTGTGTGTGTGTGTGTGTATGTGTGTGTTTATCAGTAACTTATTTGACTTTTTCTCGTTCATTATTATAAATAATGATTTTCAGAAGTAGTATTAATTTTCTACTATCATGTTATTCGCAGGGTGTGTCATGGGCGTCTATAAGAGGGTTCAGGGGAGGGACATGTTCCTCCCCTGGCTTATCCAAACTTTTTAAAAAAAATATTTAATAATGAATATTGTACACAGGAATCAAAAAAGTGACAGCTGTGTAAGTAGTGACAATAATTGCGATAATATTATTTACTTATAAGTCATTTCTAAATTTTGCTTTAATAGTTTAAAATCACATTTATCAGTCGTCGAAACTCAGACAATGGTCAGTGTCCACCATTCAGTCTGGTTTAGTGTTTTGGTCTTATGACAAAAGATTAAATTCAATTATTTTTACATTATGACGGCTCATTTTCAAAATCATGACTTGACCTGACACATGTCAGGACCATAGCATTAATATAACAAGTTATGTAATTTTTATTTTGATAACTATCTCTATTATTATGAAACATCAATCAAACTTTAAGGATGTTATGTAAAAAACAATTTGTGATAATTTTGAATTTATTTCGACTTCACGACTCTAAATCTTCAACTTGGCAATTCAAAATTTCTAGTTTGTGAAATGATAAATCTTATTATTCATAAAGTCGTCATCCGGATAATACCATTATTCGACAAACAAACAAAACAATTTTAATTCCTAAGATCAAAATGTTATACTATAAGTTTAACATTTTTGATTTTGTAGTTGAAATTTCGAGTTATGATATTAACATCACATAGTGAAAAGTCTAAATTACAACTAGTGATGTTAAAATGGTGAATTGAAAAGTCAAAATTTCAAGTTTATAATTCGAAAATGTCAGAAATATTTTATGTTTATTTTTGCGTGGCACTTATTAATTATTCGTACTGCATCGACCGAAACAATTAATGAACAACTTAGTTAAAATCATAATTATTCCATTTCAAATACGCAACATACATCCGTCAGATGTTTTACAAATGATTTTAATTCTTCATTCAAAATCCAGAAAACTTACAAGTATTGTACATGTACAAAATTAATAACCTGATTGAAGAAAAAAAAACTTAGTATGATTTTTGGCATATTTCAGGCAAAACTTACATAAAAAACTATACTATTTCCTTTATTTTTTATCTTATTTTCTTGAGTATTCAGTTATTCCTATTTATTAAAAAGTGTATTATAATTATTTATATGACCAATTCACCTACAACTTACACCATTGAAAGGTAATTTAGTGTACTTATAGAAAGGTCAAAACGTGGTTTTACATAGAAATAAAATTTTAGATTTCAATATACAAATGGTATTATCGAAAACATTGCTAAAAATAAGATAAATTTAGAATTTATGTTTAAAGATTAAGAAAATTATACTTAAATGTATGATAATTTGGCTTTTTTTACACCGTGTAGATTTTGTCCCTCCCCTGGATTTTGATAGATGGACGTCCTAGGGGTGTGGTCATGGGAAGCGGTGTATTATGTGTTATAACAACTCCCTCTCTCCAAACATCGTTAGTGTTAAAAATAACTGTCTGTCTTTATGCAATCTTGTTCTATTTTCTATTATTATTCTAGTTAAGGAAAATGTAAAAGGATGAAATTTATATGAGAAAAAATACTTTTATGCATACACTAGTTCATTACGTTTTCATCACCA
This sequence comes from Stegophylla sp. TES_Ste_2020, assembly GCA_025469315.1. Taxonomy (NCBI): domain Eukaryota; kingdom Metazoa; phylum Arthropoda; class Insecta; order Hemiptera; family Aphididae; genus Stegophylla; species Stegophylla sp. TES_Ste_2020. The sequence goes on along the minus strand of JAIPRM010006236.1, from coordinate 1,918 downwards.
ATTTCGAACAAAAAAAAAAAAATTGTCAGAAAAATAATAAGGTCATGCAGAGTGTCTGAAATCTGAATTTTAACATTTTTCCATATTAAAAGTTAATGTTTATATTTATTTTTGAATTTTAGAAGTGGTGTGGAGCGTAAAAGCTAGTGTATTTACAATGATGTTATTTTATTTTTATGTTATTAGTGTTATTACTTATTATGTCTTTTTTTTTATTCGGTGAACAAAACTTTACATATTTCAATAACTTTTTGAAATCAAAATATACAAAGGTACGAGTCAAATATTTAGTGATTGTTACGATTGTGGAAAAAAGTATCAGGGATGCTAATTCTGAATAAACATATAAAAACCTGGAAAATATTATTTGTTAAAATATAATTAAATGATTTAAACGTGAATAATCTAATTATTTAGTATAACCTTTCATATAGCAATTGATATAACTGTTAAAAATTTACACTACTTAAGTGTAAATTTATAATATATTCTTCATATGCCAATCATATTGATGATCTTTAAATAACTCAACAGAGTAATTTGGTATATAATATCAATGGTTTTTGAGGCATGGGAAGTCGCTATCAGTGTCAGTGATGACACATATCTGTGGATAAAAAAAAAATACATTAAAAATTGGTACCGAATAAAATATTCATTGGTTTTATTTACATTGGTATTTGTATAATAGTCTAACATGAAATTCTAAGTACAGTCCGGGATTAAATGTTTTGTGTATAATTACTCCGGTCTAACCGATTAAAAATATAAAACATTTAAACGCAATATTAGTTTTACAATTTTTAAAAACATCTGCTTAACACGTACAATAATTGTTCGAAAACTAATAACTAATAATCAATATTTACAAACTTAAAAAAATATATATATTATAAGCTCATTACAATATTTAATTATAACTATCTAGATTTGTAGTGACAGTTGTCTCGGAGATAACATCAGTAGATCGCTAGCTGAATATAATAGTGAGATTGATTTAATGCGTTTTATACACAATATCACTTATATTTTCTGCTAACTTTCAAACTGAACTTGAGTAGATTTGTGACCAAACGTCATAGACTACGATGAAACCACCGCCGCACATCAGTTCAGACGTCCGAGCCCGGAGAGACTGAAGCTACAGTCCTACAGTCGTGAGGATTTCTACGACGACGGTCTGGGGGCAACGACCGATGACAATATTATTGATCGAGTGTAGGTGGCGAGGATGGTGTGGAGAGGTGCTGCAGTCAAGTTGCTGAGGCGTGGCCCGGAATGGTCGAACGTTTAATACAGAGGTTCCCAACCTTTATATCCCAGAGTACCGCTAGACATTTGTGTAATTGATACGCGTACCACCTTAATCTCAAAACTAAAGTAGGAAAGTGAAATTTTTTTAAAATATATATATTAGATTCTAAGTGGAGAGAAAAAGCTAGTATTTTTATAATCATGTCAATTTTTTTTTTTTCTTATTTATTTATTATTCTTTTTTTTTGTAATCACTTTTTCATAAAGAAATTCTTGTCCAAAAGTTTTAAGATGGTACTTCAGAAAAGTTATTTTCCAATAGTTTTCTAAAATTTTGTAAAAAAAACTAGCCAAAATTTGACAAAATGCCATTAAATTTCTTTTTATATAAACTTTATGAAAATTTAAATATAGATTGATTTTGGTAAAAGTAAATGTTTAGAATGTGAAAAAAAATGTTTGTTATTTTTTTTCACTACAACATTTTTTTGTTATTTCCTTATTCTCTTAATAGTAGGATATATAAATGGCAAAGTAAAAATAAAGTCGTTTTTTGTGATGAAAGTAGACTTCATAATTTTCAAGTAAAATTGTCTTGTATAAATTGAAGCTCTGCTTAGTCTCATTTTACTGTAGAAATCATTTACAGTTTATTTAAAATTTA
>JAIPRM010006235.1:3731-19045 GCA_025469315.1 Stegophylla sp. TES_Ste_2020 | reverse complement strand
TTCATAAAATTCGGAACAAAAAATGACGGTTTCCGAGTCGTTTTTTTCAAATTTCGGGTATTTTTTTCCAAAAAAAAAAAAAAAAATTGAAAAATAGAGAAATTCAAAAAATGATCTCTTTAAAGGACAATCTAGAGGCAAATCCGGTTTCAAAAAGTTATTGATCGAAACTTTTGGACAAGTATTTCCATACGAAAAGTAGTACACAGAAAAAAAAATAAACATCATTGTAAAAACACTAGCTCCTTCACTTCATTCGGAATCTAAAATACTGGCAAAATATATTATGTTATAATTTACAATTTTTTTTTCCCCGTGAAATTGACCGGGGAATATTATTATCAAATATTTTGGCAAAAAAGGTCGATCACCAGTGTGTTATGACGATGGCGTGTCCTCGATTCACAGACTGCACTGGACGTCCCTGTGACACATAAACATCATAATAATAATAATAATAATATCGAGATCGTAAGCGAGACGATAAAATTATAAAAATATACCATCGCCGCGAGGTCATTGTCGTCATCTCGTCGCCGTCGAATTTCGCTCGACGGCGATAAACGCCGGGAATGGCCGCGAGCATTTGAATAAAACGTTGTGACTAACGCATTTAAATGACGTGTCCGTCGTCTTCCGAAGAAGTCACTATCGAAAATACACACTGCAGCGGTGAAAAATACGCATAAATCATCCGTAGGTACCGGTACGATAAGAAAAAAAAAAAAAAAACCGGACACGCTTCGCACGACGGGTGGGTGGGATTCTCTTGACGGATGTATTTATCGCCGTTTTCTGTTTTAAAAAATCTGTAACTCCATCATTGAATCCCACAGGTAATAAAACAATGGGGATATAAGAATTCATCACTCAGGAATGAACGTTTTTATAAATTAAGGTTAAAAGGGGTGTTTATCGTATTCATTATTTTGTTATCTCCGGTTACATCATGTTTAGAAAAAGTATATGAGATTATCTGAGATATATTCCACACTAAAAATTTGATAATGATTATCCAAACTCTAATGATTCTAACCTGGACACCAGTATTTTGGTTTTACATAGAAATAGGATCAATCGTTTTTTTACACTTCTTCGATATTGAAATTTCAATGGTATTTTTGTTTTCAATCAATGCCTTTTTGAGTAAGATTTTGAGAGGAGCAATGGTGCGAGGGTTTTTACAATGATGTTTACTTTTTTTTTCTGTAAACACTTTTTCATATCGAATTACTTGTCCAAAAGTTATGACCACCAAATTTTCAATCATAATTGGTCCCTAGATGATACTTTTAAGATGTTATTTTTCGAAATATTCCATAGTTTTTTCAAAGTTATGAAAATCTACCCAAAATTTTGCAAACACCCTTGAGAAACTATCTTTTTTTAAATCCAAATTTTATGAAAATAATACAAGAAATCTTTTAGTACAAGAAAATACGTGAAAACATATTTTTTCTAATTTTTTGCTTATACTATTTTTTTCTTTTTCTCAGTCGATAACGGAATATTAAACTGGCCGAGACAATATAAAACATTTTTATAACAACAAATTTTATAATTTTTTTTGTAAAACTGTCTTGAATAAACTGAAGTTCCACTCAAAAGTTTTATCAAAGAAATGATTATTTAAAATTTAGTACACCCGTCAAAAGCATCCGCCACCTGAAGAGCAAAGAACAGCCATGATGCAATAGAATCTGGTAAACATTGACTTTTATGAAATGATTCCATTTTAGATATTCTAGATATGTATTTTATAAAAAGATATACTACATATTATTATATTAAAAATGTCTACTACCCGCTCTCTCTTTTCCTTCCCAGCGAATTCTCCAATTATTACCGCTCTCTGACACACGGTATTAATTTATTAATATTATAATCTACTACATCTTTTCGTAATATTATTATTTTTGTTAAATACGCCGCGTCGCAGTCACGCGTCGTATTATTACACAACGACGACTGTGACTATAATATATTATATATATATATATATATATATGTACACGAGTAAATAATATATCGCAGTATTCATATACATAATATATATATATATGTATTTATAAGTATAATCATCAAGCGGGTTACCGAACTCGAAACGGATTAAATTTAAACGCACGCGCATATTTTGATCACACAGTCGAGAAAATATCCCTATTTATACAGGGTGGTGACCGGGACAAAGATTTTAGAAAGTTATTTAAATGTCAACAACACGAACCGCAATCTGCAACAGCTTACAAAACCATACAATGGAATTCATCCAAAAAATCGTATAGTTTTCATTTTCATAGATGATCTCAAATGATTAACTACAAAATCCACTTGAAACCGTTTGAAATACTCGACAAATTTTTATTTAAACGATTTTTTTTTTTCGAACAGAGTGAGATTGTTTTTATGAAAAAAATACCGTTTTACCGTGAACAACCCGAAACTGAATAGTTAATTTTTTACGTCATTTTCATTGTATTGATCGGAGAAAAAGTATGACTACGACGCGTAACACTGAAAGAGTACTACTAGATTGAAATTGAATAATATTAAAAATAATATGTAAAAAAGTAATTTAAAAAAAAAAAAAAAAAAAAAACGGTTTCAACGGAATCTTTGGCGGATATTATATAGGTCGACGTCCCGGTGCAAAGACGGTAATAAACGTTCAATGAGTACATAATTTTCGCGTTTAGAACGTCTCTGGGAACTTTTGACTTCCGGTTCACGCGGAAGTGCGATTCTCGGAATATCGCCTCCTCCGGGTGGTCCGCTCGATCGCGCCCGCCGTTGCAGGGACCCTGTATATATATATATATTATAATAATATACAGCACAAGACACGACGGACACGTCGCGTCGTCGTCGCGCGTGTTTGAAAAAATATTATTTATAAACTCCGCGACGGCGGCCGGAGGACGCGACGCGCGCGCGCACCCTGCAACCGACGCGGCGGCGGACGTACCGACTCGAAGGCGTCGCGCGTATCCGCGTTAGTTTGACTCTTGCGCGCGCCGTCGCCATCATCCGCCGTTTTGATTTTCCATCAAATTGTCGCCGCCACATCGTCGGGGCCCTTTGTGCGCGCGCGCAACGTGTGGTAACCGTAACACAATATAACCGCCGCGCCGGTGTATTATTGTTATACAATATTCTCGGGTTACCGCGATAACGGTAACCGTGCGCGGTAACCGCGTGTCTGGACCGCGGCGGTCAACGGGTTTTCCGACCATCGACGACGCGCGACAACCCGACCGGACGGACGGCGCGTCGTCGGTATTATCATTTTCGTTTCGCAAACGCCCCAGCAGCAGCTGCAGAATCTAGTGGTGCCGCCACGACCCCGAGGCGTATTTAGTAATTCAGTCTCTCTGCAGGTAACCGTCACGAGCGAACGGGATGGCGAAATAGTGGTTTTCGCCAAAAAAAAAAATTTGGGCATTGGTAAAGCGTTTGATCTACCGAGGAAACAATAAATAAAACCAGTTAAATAATAATTTTTTTATATTCAATACATTAAAGTACAAAACAGCTCTGATGATACAATTATGTTCAAAATATTATGATAATTGCAACAGTATTACATTTTACGAAACGTATAAACTTTTTTTTTTTTTATATCTTCCGAAAAATGTATATAAATAAATTATTCCGATTATTGATCGAGTGGTAACAACATTCAATCAAAATAGCGTGGTAATAGATTTTCATTAGATTTCCATGCGTTTTTATTCTTAATATTTTAACATTTTATTTTTTTTTTTTTTTTTTTTACATGTTAGACCCATTTACGGGATACACGAAATTTCCCGGAACGATCAACAGTTAAATGATTGTAGTCAATATCATTTTGACCGGAGTACCTATAATTTTTCATTCATCAGACACTATGGTAGTCTTCTCTTTGTATGATACGTTATACCCATCTATAGTAGATAACGGCGGACCCGGTAGATCACACGCTTTACCAATGCCAAAATTTGAGAACCCTGAAGAATAGAAAACTTTTAATGGGCTCCGTGGGCTCTTGAGTTAAAGTAATTAATAATATATACTGTATTGTGTGTAAACTGTGCCAAAACCACTTTTTTTAATGCCGGTACCTTTTTACTTTAATCGTGATAATATACTAGTGTTAGGTTTCAGTAGAAATACACGAATAGTACTTAGTAGAAACGTTTTTTTTTTTTTTTTTTTTGTGGAAATGAGATTTGGCGGAAACCGCAATCAAATCTTTTTCGTATTGGCGTAAGACCGTCACATTAGATAGAAATCTTTTATAATGACGTTTGTTTTTGATGAATTTAAAGAAATATATTATTTTGATCTCTGTAATGATTAATGATTAATGACTGTACCGTACTCAGCGGGTTACTCGGGACTTTTTATTATAAATTATAATATATAGGTAGTAGGTATTAACAATTAATTAAAATTTTAATGACATATTATGTATTAAATCGACAATTTCGCTATGACGTTAACTCCTTTCTAATCCACATGTATGTTATCGAAATATGTAATGCGGTAGACTTGTCTTGTGTAGAAAATATAGCTGATCAATAATGAGGAAACTGAGCACGAAAGCTCAAGAAAGCTGAAGAAAAAGCAAATTTATTTATTTTTGTGTAATAATTATATACTCAGAACACCTTTTACATTTTTCAATAATGACTTATTTTTGCTATTGTCTTTAGTGTAATTAAATAAACGATATCTAATGACGCGGATAAATCAATGGACAAATCTATTAAATTTTAATTAATTTAAAGTAAATTATTTTACAATAATATGAAGTCTGATAATTTATACAATGAAGTTGATATATTTTCGCGTGCGTTAGTTAAACGAGTGTTTGGGCCATACGCTACGCTTATTTGATGCCCTCGCTTCTTTTCAGATATCAAAAATATCCCGCGGCTTTTTATGCAGTCCCTGTTTCGATAGGTGACAAATAAGCTTGAAGATATTCAGGTGCCTTATCTAACCTAACCAGACACGAAGGGTGTTTGTTTGAATCACGTGATTCATAATCATTTTTGGAATTGGGTGGTTGTTCAAGTCAGGTTCACTAAATAATATTGAACTAAAAGGGAGAACTAAAATAATATTCACATAGGTTTTTTATTAGCATTATGTACCTATAGATAGGGAGGGGGTAAAGATTCTACAGGTTCATGAACACTAAAAATTTCAAACTATTAATTTTTTAAACCCAATTGCGGCCAATGGGTGGGTGGTCAGAGGATCATTTTTAGTCAGGGTGATTCGAGTGAAAAAAACTTCGTGCCGCCACTGGTCACATACGGCTGGGATTTTAATGCATTGTCATTTGTTTTCTGCCGTTCCAAAACATAGATCCGTTAAGTAGAAAATGTTTCAGACAATGTTTGCTATTTTAATGAAGTTTTTGTTTTGATTTTTCGGCAAATTTAACTTTAAATTAATTTTTTGGACATTTTCACAATTTTTCTGATCTCTCTCGCGTGTAAAAATAGCCACTGGATGAACTAATGAACGCGCGATTTTCTTTTTTAATATTTTTTATTATTTTCACATCCTAAAAATGTGCCTCCGCAGCACAAACCAAAATTATTTGTGTTTTTATCGAGTCAGATTTTGGATGTATAAAGTTACTAATCAAAACTTTTGGTATTTTCAAACGAAAAATTGTTCACAGAAAAATAAAAAAAAATAAACACCATTGTAGAATCATAAACTTCTTCGCTTCGCTTGCAGAATGTGAAAACGGTCATAAAAACCCGAAACCGAGACCATGTTAACCACTTCCGGTTCCAAATCCTGATAAGAAATAGATAATATTTTGCATAATTTTGTATTAATTCATCTTGCATGATAATATGATTTCATGAAATTCGATAACTCGCAGCAACACTGCGTCGGAACGAGCGTTTTATTAAAAAGAATAATATAATAATATGTATAAAATGTGTCCGAAATTTCTGTCTCGTAACAACACTGAGTCACGTAATGGGTTTTTTCTTCCCCGATCGAATCGAACAGAACTATGTGGGCTACACGCAACAGTATCGTAAAAACGTACGTCATTTCGTATAGATATGGTAGGACGCGATTGATGGGTGGTGTACGTTATAGATTGACTCTCGACCGTCTGACACAACTGTTGCTCGCGTTGCTTTTTATTTGTTTTCCTAGTAGAACATCGAAGACACCCCATAATATAACGATTTTGTCTACGTGATTTTATAATAATAATTATTAATGCGATCGAATGGCGGGCCTTAACTCTTCTTATCGTCTACGCCCAAGACTGTAGAGTTAATTTTTTTCTTTTTTTTTTTTTTATCAGTTAATAGTTTCAATTGTTGAAATTACACCTCTCTCTCTCTCTCTCTCTCTAATAACACAAGTTTTAACCAACTCTGTGACAATAGGCGCAAAAAGGATGAAAAATTTGAATCTAATATTTTTTTTATTCATTTTGATGAGTATAGTCGTATAAAAATGAAAATGTATTAAGGATCAAGGATTATATGAAAAAAAAAAAAAAATCATTAAAATACAATTTTTATTTCAACATAGGTTAATAAAACATAGGAAAATATTGTGTTTATTAGTAATTTTACAATTAATAATTGATTCATATAGTATTATAAAATATCACTCAATATTATAAAGTAATATTCATTGTTACACAATAAATATTTTTATATATACCTATTCAAATATCATACATTTTTGGAGGGGGGCTAAAAATTATTTTGGGGGTGCTAAGCCCCCTTAGCTCACCCATCTATTTGCGCTAATGTTTGTGACTACAGAATGATATGATCAGATTTTTACTTTACAGTCGTATCGTTTGGACTTCAAAACTGGTAGTCTATGAAAAATTTCTAAAATCAACTTCTCTTACTGAACAGACATTGACCAACGACTCGACGGTCAATGGCAAATCAAGCTGTTTTGATTTCGACGCGAGGAGAAAATCGATTTATCGCACAACTCGTTCTGTGACACATTTATCTGAATTAGATTAGTTTTGAAAAAATCGTGAAATCGTTAAATCGGAAAAGGAATCACTCGAATGAAGCCGTATGAAAATGTGACAATTATTAGGCAACCTGTTTCCGGTCGACTGTCATGTTCATTTATTATTAAGTGACTTCAACACATGCGTGACTAAATATCATCAAATAAAATCATATAATATCTAATCTTAGATTTTTCTTCACTCGAATGATCGCTCAAACGATTTAAATTTTTACACACTTTAATAAATTGTTGTTTACAATTTTACATTTTCTTCTTGGACAGTTTAAAACATTTATAAATTTAGGTACATCTGTAGAAAAAAATATTTTTACTAGATAGTAGATACTCTTCATCAGTGTGACTTTTTAAAGTTTTTTCAAATAGCATCTACTATATTAATAACTTAATATTCTAAAAAATTAAAATTTTTTTTTGATATTTAAATTATTCCTTTTTGACTAATAATTTAATACGGGGTTGAAAGATTTAAATTAATATATTATTAACTAGAGGTTCTCTAAATGTGGAGCGCGACTCTCCGGTGGGAGGGCATGAAAGCTTTATAAGGGGGGCACAATAAAATTGTAAAAATCAACATTGTATTGGTAGGATAGAAAAAAATTTGTGAAATTTACGTGATAATAATCGCGTACCCATAAATAATAAGAGCCCACCCATCACACTAAAAGTGACCGATTAATTGAAACCTTTTATTATAAATAAATTTTGTAATATGTATATCAATATTAGCCTATATTTATTGTTTGTTTTTAACTTTTTTGGTACTCTAAACATGACTATTGAAATTATTTTTATGAAAAGGACCCGCGTCAGGCGTTTACCAAAGTCCCGGGGCTGGCTTGAAAATTTTGAGAACCTCTGTTATAAACATTTTAAGTATAGACAAGTAATGTGATGTAAGTTCACGCGTAACTTCAACAGGGGTACTCTGTTACTATTTTTTTTTTTCACATCATTTATTTCGTTTTTATAATCTTTACACGTGTATATCTCTTAAACTATTGGTCGTTTAGGAAAAATTTATTTATAAACATTACAAAAAAAAAAATCAAAAAACGTGTTATCTCGGAATATTATGTTGAAAACAGAAGTTTCTGTTTCTGTAAACTATTAACCTTAAACAATAACACGGTCAAAAAAAATATTTTTTCATAAAAATATAAATACTTATTGATGTATTAAATTCTACTGAATTCTATTAAAAAAAAAATTCAGTGACGTCTATTGATCTTATACCATTCATACACGGATCAAATTTGGGATCCTCCCTTTTGAAAGCCTGTACAACCCCTAAAAAAACGCATTTAAAATTCGATACTGAGGTGTTCTTAGAATCATTTCAAAACCAAAAAATAATATTTTCTACTGCAGATCCCTGCTGCAAGGATCGGACGCGATGCTATGTGGGGGGGGGGCATCTTCTCAAACATTTGTGGCATGTAGTGGCGGGCGTATCTACGTTATTGACCAGTCTGTATGATAATAATATAATAATAATTATTGTTTTATTATATTTTTCCCGACACGCGGTGTTTTTGTCGCGGTCTCGTACGCCCGGCCAGGCCAGTTCGCGAAAATCGCGATGATGATAAAACCACTTGACCTCAACCCGAATACAGTTTGCCAAATAATTTTCATCTGTCCATCGGCAAGAAAAAAAAAAAAACCCCATATTATACGTTGCGTTTTAGCCAAAAAAAAAAAATAAATAAATCCCCCTCCCTTCACCATTAGACCAAAAGCCCGTATTTGAGTGATCATCGCTGTTCTCTGTGTGAGAACATACAGAGTGACTGGTGAAAGAAGTCAAAAACTCTAGAAGAGATAATTTGCACAATTTACAAGTCACAACGTGTTCGCCATAACACGAATTCCGATTATTCTCAACCGTGAAAAACCATAATAATTTGATTTATCCAAAATGTTTTGATTTTCTCCGTTGTAGACGATTGAGTAGTTGCAACTATTATTGGTTATAACTAATCAAAAAAGTCTTTTTTTATACATTAATTTCAAAATCTTTCTAATAGTAGGTTTATTCGGTTTTTCCAACACTATGATTTTTAAAGATTTTAGATTCTGAATGAAGCGAAGTTGTTTTTACAATGTTTTTTTTTCTGTGATTATTTTTTCGCATGAAAGTACTTGTCATAAAGTCTCAATCAGCAACTTTTTGAAACCGGATTTGCCTCTAGTTGGTACTATAGAGAGGTCATTTTTTGAATTTTCGAACTTCTTTTTTGGGAAAAGCTACCCAAAATTTGACATAAAAGACTCGGAAACCATCATTTTTTGAACCAAACTTTATGAAAATTTAAACATAAAAAGACAATAATATGTGAAATATTTGGATACAGAACAGACATTTTGGTGTTTTGAAAATGACGACTATTATTGTTCTTTATATTATCTACTTCTTTCGTTCAGAATCGTCTTATTGAACAAAATGATTTATCGTTTCTTTAAAATTCTACACGCCCACAAAGAGTACATCTGACCGGAGGAGCGAAGAATATCCGTGGAGCGAATTTCATATTCGGCTTTCTTGTCTATACTTTTTTATTTTGAAAATATGTTTTCACAAAATTTAGTGGATACGACATATTGCGGCATATTTATTTATATTAATGGCTTTTTAATTAAGAATTTTAACTTCAGCATCATTATAACAAAAACTTTCTTAGACTTATCACGACAACGGATACACGTGCTGGTCACTTGAACCCATTGGCTTTAATTTCACTCAAATTTTCCCGTATTGAATGTAGTTATTCGCTAGAGGCTACGGTCTTTTCGCTTTTAATCAGTTTTCATCCAAATAGTTTTTCATCCCTTTGAAACGTGCGCGTTTTTTCACCTCCCTCTCCCACCATCACCATCAGTGTCGTACGACTTTGAATAATACTTAAGCTCAAACCCGGCTCAGACTTGTATATTATATTTTTTTTAAAAGAAACGCACGTAAATTGTACACTTGTAAAAAAATGAGTTCGGTTTGTCAACACCCTATTAATTCCACAATGAACGTCTTTAAGTTATTTCAGGTGAAGTTAATTGTCACTTTTATATTGGTCCTTGGACTTGATCTATATTTTTTTTTAGGTCTGCGTCTATGAGACCTGAATTTTTGAACTAAGGCAATTTTTCGTCTTTCTAACTATTAATCATAAAATATGAAAAAAAAAAAAATGCGCTATCGTACATTAACAATAGATTTTCAAGGATCATAAAAAACTCGGACAGGTATAATAACCATAGATTGGATTTAATAATTAGTATCATTTTATAAATACAACAATTTGAGTATAAGCGGGTTTGAAAAAATTCACTGAATTAGTTTGACATAATTACGTGATATAGAAAAAAAAAAAATGTAAAAAATATTATTATGTATTTATGATAAAATATGAAAAAATGTGTATTTACGACGAGGTATGTAAAAATATGTCAAATAAGAGTTGGCTTGTTTTGTAATTAATCGTGTGAAATAAATATTGCACACATGCTTATTAAGTAGGTAATTTATTAAAAAGCCGGATATACTTCGCACGACGGGTGGGATTTTCTTGACTTGGATGTATTGAATTTTAAAGAAACAATAAATCATTAATTCTTCAATAAAACGATTCTGAACGAAAGAAGTTAATATAATAATAAAATAAAAAAAAAAATGCAAAAAATCGATGTGACGGGGATGGAATCGAACCCGGTACTGTCGCGTGCAAGGCAGGTTTCATTTCCACTGGGTCACAATACATTAGTTGACCTTGTAGGTGAAACAGTAGGTATTTAGTATAATAACCGAAAATATTGAATTCTCGAAATAGAATAAAATAGTTAGAAAACTATTGTTGCACGTGGATTTTAATTCACATCATCGTATTCGGCGTCGAAAAATACATAAGATGCAATTAAAAAACATTATCAACCTTCAGTAATTAAATGCTTATAGTATATTATAGACATTACGTAATATCTGTCTGTATTTTCTCCGATTTTTTTTTGCAATCAAGCCCTTGCAAAATGTTTAATTATTCGTCCGTAAGAATGCGATGAAATTCTCTATCTAGGCACCAAATTTCAAAACAATCGGTCGAACCAATTTTCTCATAATATGTTCGTTAAAGTGCGTAATTTTAGATAAAACTAACGAATTTCGTCGAAATTCTAACTTCAAACGGGTAGAAAAAAAAAAGTTGACATTTTTTTAGATCAATTAGACATATATGTCAGTGAGATCATATTAAATTTTTCAAGCCCTAATATGAAAAATAAAAAAATTTTATTACATAAAACCTAACAAAAAATGAGAAATTTCCGAAATTTTCGTACTTAACTCTAAATTGATCAAATCATTTTGAAATTTTTATTTCAATGTTTTCGCAGTTATTTTTAGTGGTTGGTGAAAATTTCAAGTCTCTAGCTGCATTATTTTAGAAGTTATGTCAAAAAGTAATTTTCATTTTTACGGAAATTTCGGTAATTGCGTATTTTGCCGTTTTTTGTCAATTTTTCGACAGTTTTTCCGCGTTTTTGGAAAAAGTATTGAGAAATTGGAAAAATGACCTCTTTAAAGTACCATCTGAGTACGATTCCGGTTCTATAGAGATACTGTTCGAACATTTCGGACAAATATTTCTATACGAAAAATTGTTCACAGAAAGAGAAAAAAACAAATAAACGTCATTGTAAAATCATAAGCTTCTTTACTTCGTTTAGAATCTAAAAAGCCTCAATTATTACTTGGGGGGAGACGTATAAACGAAATCATCGTCACCGTCGTTTTTTCGTTGGGGAAATAGAACGTGTGTGTAACTTAGGGTGACCATATTTTAAGAAAATAAAATACAGGACAAAAATATTTTTCATAATATTTTTAAATAAATAAATATTTATATATATGTATGTATTTTATGTTTTTGAATCGTGAAAAAGTATAATTTTTAAACTATCTATTATATAGATTAAATTTAAACACATAAGAATATTATTTTGAAAAACATAAAAAATAACATAAATAAACTAAATTGATACTTTTTAAAATTTCTTCAAATCCTTTATTCATGTATAATATTGTATACTTTACTTTCTGAAAAAAACTAAAAAAAAACTTCTAAGTTCATTTGTCGATTATAATGTAATTAATGGTATCCACAAGATTTCTAGATTCTTATATCATTTTATTCAATAATTTCATTTGAAAAATTTCAAAAATTTTAAATCAACAGTAAGTGAAAAAACGGGATTAATATGGAACAGACTTGAAATTACGGGACAAAAAACGTCCTGAGTGATGTTTATCAGGACGACAGGACGCAGAGCCGAAATAAAGGACAATCCTGTATAAAACAGGACGTATGGTCACCCTAGTTTAACTGCCAAACAACGATAGTCACTTCGAAAACTGAATAAATAATATAAAATTTTAGTGTTCAATTCAGACGTGCATGTTGAAAATTATTTGTTTTTTTCTCTCTGGCGTCGTCGTAAACGTGCAGTTGATATAATATAAGCATATTATTTTTAAATGCGTAGCCAATTTCGCCCGTCGTACAAATGTTCTAGACAAAAGTGTGTAATTGTCAGTTGGCACTGATCGGCGGTATAAAATCTAAATGGATTTAAGAGGTTTGTGTGTGGCTCAGCAATGGTATAATTTTTAAAAACGAAGACTTACCACCGCCTTTTCCATTTAGCGTTTTATTATTATTATAATACATATATATATATATATATATATGAAGAACGGTGTAATGTATTCATTTTGAAATATTCCTACAACACGAGAATACGTGGGAGGGGAAACGGCTAAATAAACAAACAATTCACTATAAATGCGTGTATACATATATATATATAAATTTTAATACTAAATAATTACGACGGTCTTTTGCCCTAACACTGATGTTTTATTTTTAAAAAAAAATAATCTTAAAACTCATTTGTTATATTTTAATCACTGCAAGCGTCCGAACGTTATCCCTCTTTAAACATTTTTATTTATTTATTTATTATTTCTTTTTTTTTTTTTTTTGTAGCGAATTATAAATTTTTTACTCTTTGATGATAAATTCGCAGGAAAATGTATTCGTGTAACGTAATCTGTGCGCTGTTAAATACTCGTGTGTCTTCAATTTAATGAATTGATGAAATAATATGAATTAATGTTTATAAGTTTCGTTATGTTTTTAATTATAAAATAGCTTTTATGAATAAAAACGTGGACAGGGGAATGTGTACAGTAATGTTAGAATTTCTAAATAATATTTTGTTTGCGACGCAACGAATTCCGAATACATATTTTCAATCCCACTCAGACGATCCGCGCATATCAAAATAGTTTTTGCGTACATTTTAAATTTTCAAATTGAAAAAAAATAATTACTTATTTGTACGTATTTATTATGTATATACATCAATTTATTTGTGTACATGAATCGTCGAAATTTCCTCAGAGCCATAATATATTTAAAGAACTGGGACGATTAATTTTTTAAAACAAATTTTGTATGAAAATCTGTAGTGAAATCTTTATCTATTAATTTTAGAATCTAGATAAATAATATTCAAGAGGAAATTAAAGTGCTAAAAATTTTAATTGTCTGGTTACTCTCAAAATGTACATACGTAGGCGTGCTTTTGCTAACTGTCATTTTTCGTGACACGGACTTCATACTTTTACTTCTGTGTTGACACTTTTTCATATGGATGATACTCGTCCAAAAGTTTCGATCAATAACTTTTCGTATCAGAACTCGGCTCTATGGGGTACTTTGGAAAGGTTATATTTCAAAATTTGAATTTTTTCAAAGCGTTGACACAGTATAAATTTGTTTTTTCGTTATTTTATTTCACTTTGCTTATTTAGTTGGTAGTTACGGTAAATTTTTGAGAAACCAATTAATTAATTTTTTTATTTATCATGTATTTCCACATTTACATAATGTGTTGAATATAATTGTTTATTTTTTAATTGTATTTATTTTTAACTTCGGTAATCACCGTAATGAAAGTTTCGCTCAGAATCATTTTATTGAAAAAAATTAAACAACGTGTTTTTGAAATTCAACCCTCCACCCAAGGAGCGAAGAACACCAATGGTGTGAATTATTATATCCGACTTTTTTTTTATAAATCCTTTTGTTGTCTAACTACGTGGGTCACAAGGATAACAATAATTTCTTATAGAGCCAATATAAATTAATAATAATTTTGTATTTCAGGATCAATGAATTATGGAAAATCTTATTTCTAGACATCTGGATCATTTTAAATGAAGTTTGTTAGTACAAAATATTATGTAGAAGTGAGAATTAAAAAATATTTAAACTCCCCCTCTTCTGAATGTTTTTATACGTCATGTCAGATCAAAACTCTACGAGTGTGTTCTGATACCATAAAAGGTCTGTTTATATTTCAATGTACTTTATTGTAAAAATGAAAATGTCGCGTCCCCACACATCGTTGTCGAAAAAATTCGGCCTTGGACACCATTTACTCATAGTATTGTATATAGACGATATTGTGCAAAACCTAACGATACACTCGTATTATGATACATACGTATAAGATATTAACATAACGTTTACGACCGGGTGCGAAATTTGTTTACTTCTCCGCCGGAGCAACAACGCGTAATAACTAATAAGACCGAACATCATTTGCATACAACTCACTGCGATAATTCTGGCTATTTACATATTGGCGCGAAAATAAATAAATATTAAATTGGTAATGATGTTTGGCACACGAACTAGCTGTTTTCCATATTATTATTATAAGTTATTTAAGTCAGTCGGTGGATGCAAACACTAGTGTGTACCGTCCATCATCATCATAAATTATTATTATATACAGTACGGTTAGAATTTTCTCTTGACAAACACGCTGCGAAACAATAACACCTTACTATATATTATTATTATTATTATTATACAGTATTTTATTATATAATTTATAGAGTTTTCGTCCATTATAGTAGTATAGGGTGACCATATTTAAGGAAATAAAATACAGGACAAAAATATTTTTCATAATATTTTTAAATAAATAAGTATTTATTACATATATATATATTAGGGTGGTCCCCTATTTTTGAAGTTCCAAAATTTGATTCAGACACATCATAAATGTAT
Source organism: Stegophylla sp. TES_Ste_2020 (assembly GCA_025469315.1). Lineage (NCBI taxonomy): Eukaryota > Metazoa > Arthropoda > Insecta > Hemiptera > Aphididae > Stegophylla > Stegophylla sp. TES_Ste_2020. The sequence continues at coordinate 3,875 of JAIPRM010006235.1, read as the reverse complement.
TCTAATACATATAAAAATAAGATGTGTGAAAAAAATTTGGTCACGATCGGTCAACCCTAACACAAAAGGTTTGAATATTTGAACTTGGGGTGGTTTTTCGTTTTTTTTTTTTTTTTTTTATTTAAAAAAAAATTATAAATAAAC
>JAIPRM010006234.1:0-19046 GCA_025469315.1 Stegophylla sp. TES_Ste_2020 | reverse complement strand
GGGGAATCCGGTTTCAAAAAGTTATTGATCGAAACTTTTGGACAAGTATTTCTATACGAAAAAGTGTTAACAGAAAAAAAAAAAAGAAAAAAAAAAGAATAAAGAAAAAATAAAAAATAAACATCATTGTAAAAACACTAGCTTCTTCACTTTGTTCAGAATCTAAAAAGTAATGTAAAGTAAAATGTAGTGAAGTATAGATGAGAAAGCCAGGCATACTTTTTTAAATTACTGTCCTTGAAATTTAGAATTGGTTTATTACTAGACCCTCGAATTATACTATTTTCAAGTCGCAAAAAAGAAATTGATGTTTACCGAAGAAATATAATCATACTTACTTGTAGCGTTAAAGTGATATATGTATATAGATATTAGTTACTACACGTTATTTTTACGAGACTGGAAGCATATACATAATATACTTTAATACAATTAATACCTAATAGTTTTAACGCACGATTACCAAAAAATAACCGCACGTGAATTGAATGAATTAAATTTATTATTATAGCGTTTTATTATATTTTCGCGCACGAATATTTTCGACTAAATAGGAACCACGTTCCGAAATAAAACAATCAAACGTGTTTACGCCAAATGGGTAAACATAATATTTACATAATATTCCCAACACAGATCTCGTATCGTATCGCATTATTCTCGTAAACATAATAATAATAAAATATGCGCAACAGGAAGTTTTTGCCAACCGTAATGCTGTAGTGTTTAGGTTATATTATTATATGTAATATAAATCATGCAAGACGAATGTTTATAATAACAAATATAATAACTTTTATTGTTGAACAACTTGTTATACTATAAAAAAAAAAAAAAAAAAAAATTGTTTATTAACATAAATAAAAAAAATAAATAAATAGTAGCACAATAATAATGTATTATTTTAATATAACTACACCAATTAATATCAGAACACGTTCTAATGTAGACTCGTAAGTTCTAGAATTTGTACAACAAAACATTTGTCGCTACGTTATGACAAAATTATCTCTCGTTTTATTTATTTATTTTTTTTTTTTGATTCAAAAACAAATCGAAATACATAGAAATGTACATAATTTACTTATAAAATAACAATGACTAGATATCATTTTTTTTTTTTTTCAAACTTATTTCGAAAAATACATTTTTACAAAATATAATTCATTTTTTTTTTTTTTTTTGTAAAATTTTGCGTTTAAAACATAATACATGATAATATTTATTGTATATTATTATGTATAAAACTGTCCGGGTGGATTTTTACGTTTAAAAATAATTCCTATCGAAAGTGAGTAGAAAAAAAAGAAGTTTTTTTAAAAATACTCAGTACTACTGCCCTTAGGAATAATAATTATTTTCATTGTACATTATGTATATTATATAGGAATGTTATTGTACTCACGCAGCCGCGGGTACACAGGACGCGAAAGGTCGTCGTCGTGACCGCGAGGTGTGAATGGGAGTGTGTGCACTCCTATTGTCCGGACGAACGCGGAAAAATATGCGAATCCGGGACACACGTGATCTCGCGTTATTAAAATCGTACAGGTAGCAAGGGCGTGCGATCTCACAACTGCAGTAGTCCCGGAGGGAATAGTAAATCATTAAAAATCTAGTAATATCTTAATGGTCGTTGCATTTAATAAAAAAAAAGAGCGAAGTGAGGAGCGCGATTCGTGTTGTCTCCCTTGACGGATGGTAGGGGGTGAAAATAGAAACAACTCGCTCCCTGAAAAAAAAAAGGGAGCGCGCTTCCGGATTTTTAATCGGGAACGGAACGGAAGGCACAGTGTCGACGATCCAGTGGTGGACGCGGCCGCGATCTATAGATCTACACGATCTACAGTATCCTCGTGTTAAATTATCATAATCGCTGTGAGTCACCGCGCTGCCGGAGCGTTGATGATTTATCCGCGTTGATCACGATCCGTGTCGCGTTTATCCAGAGATTAATATAGGTATTATCATTTTTTTTTTTTTTTCCTGTTACCAAAGCGGGACGGAATAAGGTTTTCACGGTCAAACACGTGGCTCGGTCGTCTGTTTTCATAATAACACAACGTAACAGTCGATCCCGATATTTCGAGTACCCTCCCTTCCATTCCCCACCAAACAATAATAATCGCGGGGCACTCTGCTGCGGTCGACCACCAGTCGATTTCAACTTCTCGGTTTCCCAAGGTCAATGTCAGACGAGCAGCGGCGGTCCTTGTACGCGTGTGAAATGTTTATAAAAAATTAATCGAAAATAACACCGAGCGCAGGTTTTTAGGTTAGGTTTCATTAATATATATATATTATATATATATATATATTGCTGTTCCTTCAATTCGCGTCTTTCAATCGTTTCGCGACAATATTATCTCATGCCGAGCCCGTGAGTAGGTGATCAGATTGTCTTGCACCGCCGTTCCGTCGTCTTTGTAACTTTCGAAGTGCACTGAAAACAAAAAAAAAAAAAAGAAGAGTTATAATAATTTATTCAGCCAATATAATATACAATATTCTAAATACGCTAAATTTTCCAAAAACGTAGCTGCAAATTAATGAAAATGGTGTATCCCTTCACCGTGTGACATAGAATTTTGGTCTACTATGGTCTATGTGTAATATACCAGGGATGGGTAACTGGCGGCCCGCGTACCATTTTCCATCTGGCCAGTGTTAAATTTTCAAATGATTTCATGTTATTTCGTTTTTCGTAAAACGTAGATGTAAATGTTTATGTAGGTAGTGTTGAAAAATATCAATTTTTTTGCGAGTTTTTTCACAAAATATTTATCCACACGTTTCGAATTACTTACATTGCACGTGAGCGTAGTTTTTCTAACACGAAGCACGTAAAATCTCAAGGAAAAGGATAGATGCAACCGTAACACACTTATTATGTGTACCAATTACAGATAAAGATGACGATTTTGCCGAATTGTCATCTGCAACTACACAATATTATCAAATCTCACATTAAACTTCTTGTTATGAACATAAAATATGATACATTTTAATGACTTTTTCTTTTTCTTCTTCATTTTGCTTTCTCTGGCCCGCCGCCAGTAACTATTTGAGTTGCCCATCCCTTTTATGTACAATAAACTAATCGAATCGTTTCAACAAAACCGTTTCTCTTTTGTTTCATTACTGTATTTCAAAACCGAATACTTAGGACTAATAATTAACTGACAGATAATTTGAGTTTCTGAATTAAATTCTCATTACATAAAAATAACAATTGAATTCGAAAATAAACCAAGTTGTTTTGTGCTTTGAAGAACGATTATGGATTTTAAATCTGTATTAATAGTAGGGTTTGGATTTATACGTATTAATTTTTACCAAAACGCGTTAATAAAAATCTTAGATATGTAAAAAAAAAAATGCATGATCTGAAAACGTTTTATTTGAATTTTAATTTCAAACTTTTTATTGAGAATAAAAATGCATTCGATGCAGTTTTTCGTCGCATTGTATTCCTTAAAATAATCAAAGAGCTTCGACCAAGGGCCACGCATGTTCATGACAAGCATACAATATTTGCAATATTTTCAAAACTTTTTCATCCCCTTTATTTTCCTTATTTTTTACCAATTTTTATTTATTTATTTTTGAATATTGCGGAATTTTCAACAAAAATATATAATACAAGTACCCTAGTAATAAGCATTGGTCTCGGTTTAATCCAAAAAATCGTTTTGCGGTTTACGAATAACATACTTTTGTAAAGTTTAAAATACTTTCGCGTACCCCCCGAGTACTCTCAGATACGGGGTTTAAGCAAGGTTGGCAAAAACCCGGGCTTTATTGAAAAAAAACCCAACCCAGTAAGGCTTTTACGGGTTTTTTCCAATAAAACCCCAAAAAAACCCAAAAACCCATTGGGTTTAATATGAAGTTGTTTAAGTGGGCGGTTTTATGGGGTTTTTTGAGAAAAAACCCGGATTTTTCCTAAATTAACCCATCTGAATTTTTTTTTTCGTATTTTGACTGCACTATTTTTCATATTTTTAATAATAGAAACTAATTTTCTGATCTACAACCGTGCATTTGATTTAGTTTAATCCTTTAATGTCTTCATAATTTTGAATTCTTATTATTGTTAACATTTTTAATACTTTTTTTTTTTTTAATTTAAAAAATTTTTATTGCATTTTTTTTTTTTTTTTTTTATGAGGTCTAAATGCTTCGAAAAAAAAATAAAAGTAGAGTCTACCCATGATAGAGCCGGGTTTTTTCAATGTGTTTTTTTTTTCAATAATTAGTGGGTTTAACCCAGTAAAGCAGCTCGGGTGTTTTCAATGGGTTTTTAAACATTTTAATGGGTTTAATCCAGAAAAGCAGCCCGGGTTTTTTCGGGTTGGGCTTATGTCACAGTCTCAGTTACATTAGATTTTTGAAATTCCTGATCAATTACCGAAACCCCGCAGGACCAGAATTCTCATATAACTCAACACGATTCACAATAATAATATTAGAAGGCACGTTATACTCACGAATGATTCCCGGCGTGATTTCGGGACCGGGATTTACTTCCTTGGCCAGCCTCTCTTCTCTAGACACAGTCTCCGGCGCACAACACACCACTGGCATTTTTCCCTTGAAACTACAAATGGTCGGAAACTTAACGTTGTCCTTGATGTCTGCAATGGCCGTCTTGCAGTCGTCTAGAATTTTACACGCGTGCCTCTTCTCCGGAAATACGCTTTTTTTACACACTTCGTCTGAAAAAAACAAACGCCGGTTATTAGCTGGACGTATATAAAATATAAAAACGTTAATTCGCACGCAACGTATAATTTATTGTATTTTAAATAATTATTTAGGAAATACGAAAACACACAATAAGCTGCAGTTATTGTTCCGTTATCTTCTATGCCATCAGCTCTCGATATCACATCATCATATTATTATTATTATTATTATTATTATTATTATTATTATATAGTTTTATTTCCTGTCTACTACAAAATGTATTATTAATTAGTAGGGCCCGGAACTTGACGACCTAAAAATATGTAAAAAAATGCACTAAAAAATACATGCATAAAATGACATTAAAATATATATATTCTTAATAATAATCTAGTGAAATTTATTTTTTTTGTTTAAATTCTTAAACTACTACAGTAAAAATGACATATAAGCATTTATGTTTTATATTTTATAAACTTGAAAAAAAAAAAAAAAATTGAAAATACTCTTGAGGATTCTACAAATTCCATTTTGTAGAATTTCTATTTTTCTTAAAATTTTGTTTTTTGACTACTCTAAAACAGTGTACATGTATATACCTCAATATTGATATGGGCATTTCAAATAATATAAACAAAAATAAAATAAAAGATGAATGAACATTTTTTAAAAATGCAATTAAATGTACAAAATGTAGAAAAATGAAAAAAAATGCACCAAAAGTATTAAAAAAATGACCGTAAATCGAAAAATTCCCCAAAAAATGCAAAATAAAAATTGTGTCATTGGATTCTGTTTATTATCACGAATCAAATTTCTGTAGAGACGAGTGTGAAGATGCAAATGCATCAAGTTCCGGGCCCTATTAATTAGCCACATTCGCTAAGTAATCACTCCTGACTTCGTCGTCCCCCGAATTAAGAACAATAATACATATGTTAATATTATTATCGTTATTCCGAGGGTTCAGTAGACGGGAATTTCGCACACAAATGAGAATAATAAAATTGCAAGGTCGTCCAAGGATCCTGTAATTTTTTTCCCCTTCAGTCGCGACAGTATAGAGTTTTGATCGCACTTAATTTATTTATATACTATTTACACCAGTGGTCCCCAATTGGTAGTCCGCGGACTCCTAGGGGTCCGTAGATTGATGTTATGGGGTCCGTGGCTGTGTTTTTTAGGATGAAACCTGCTATTTTTATAGTTTTTCTTTTTTTTTTTTTTTTTTTGAGAAAATATGTATTCATAATATTACAAAAAGGTGTGTTTATTAAAAATAAATTATAAAAAGAAGGTATTTCTTGATTTTTATGGGTAAAGAATGGTATAGAAAGAATGGACCTTCCACAAGCACATTCCTAAAAAAAGGGTCTCCGGTTCAATTTAAGTTTTAGCTAGGGCCAAATTCTAATTGGGATTCACCGATTTACACACACACACACACACACACACACACACACACACACACACACACACACACACACACACACACACACACACACACACACACACACACACACACACCAAAACGTGAATAAAGCATCCGCGAACGTTGTAATGGGATTATTAAATAGATGTATTATATCCCGTGTTCGTTTTTGTGTCAATAATAATTTAATAATAATTACTTTAAACGTACCGAAATAATAATAATTATGATTTTATCACCATCATTAATGTGTACTCACACAATCGAACGTTATCGAACTATACTAACACACGGTTTGACAAAAAAAAAAAAAAAGATCAATAACAAAGAATGAAATCATTGTGTCGCGCGCGTCGGATTCAATTAACCCGAAACAATAGTACACGTCATATTCTTTTCAATGTCACGCGCGGGAATAATTCGCCGCGGTGTTCTAAATAACTATAATAAAAATAATGTATCGACGACAACTTTGCCATAATATTATTTTGTTTTTTCTCCGCTACTATCAGATATTAATGTAATATATTATAATTAGGGCCCGGATTTAAATGCACTTAAAAAAAAATTTGTATTTTGCCTTGGAAACGCCTTTAAAAAATGAATTTTATTGCGAAAATGCGCTGAAAATAAGGTCCTATACATTTTAATATTTTAATTTGTTTTACTGTTTACCATCAGCTGTTGAGTCCAACTGGTTGACCATAAGTAAAGATAAAATTCAAACTTTATAGCAATACTACAGAGAGATTTATATAGATATTATTGAGGAAAAAAACCAAAAAACCTGTATAGTAATATTTTTAATTAGCTAAATTTAAATTATTCACTTGTATAATGTACAGATATTATAAATTGAAATTGTAGAGGTTTATTGTTCAAATATGCATTAAAACGAATAAAAAGACTGAAAAATGATGAAATATGTTGAAAAAATGAAAAATGATCGTGATATTATGCAAAATAAAAGTTTTAGTTTTAAAGGTCTCTGTCACACGAAACAAATTTTGTAGTTGGAAAGCATTTCCTAAGATCAACCAAAAAAAAATATGCATTTTGCATTGAAATCCGGGCCCTAATTATAATCAACGAGGAATACATATTTTGTGGTGTGTTTTTATTATAGATAGTAGATGGCAATGAACGAATAAATATTGTAAATTATTATACTTTATGGAGCATTATTAATCCAAGGAAGGCCTTTTTTTGCGGCCAACACGTTATTGGCATTGCTGTCCGGACCCAGATCACACATTCATGTCAATTTTATCGAACGGATTCTAAAATGACACCATTTCATTAGATGAATAACTAAGCGATGGAATAGTAATTAATTTCACAACTCGTGGTATTTGGGTATACACTTAGAAAATATATTTACTTCTTAGGTTCGTTTCAAAAAGAAAAAAAAAAAAAGAAGAGTGGAAGGGTTTATTATAAAACGAGTTTCCTGGTTCATTATACACAGTGACACGTCATGTCAGACGCTTGATAATAATATAAGTTATTTAGTTTCGTTTTATATACACATCGTATTAATTTTTTTTTTTTTTTATATTTTTCAACCAAAACTGGTAGAACTCGGTAAACGTTACGTAATAAAAAACAATATTTATAATAACCTTGAATATTAACACTAAAATTAATTAAAAACGAATTAATTAAGACCGTGTTTATTTTACGACTTTAAACGTATTCAAATTATCATCAATGTTCTTGGTATATTATAATAATATAGTCAGATAAATTGATAAATGAATCCGTTGGAGGGTGAGTTATGGGTTTTTTTTTTTTTATTGTTTTATTTAATGCGGAAGTAAAACAGAAAAAAAAGGAATAAAAAAAAACTTGTTGAGCATTCACATATTTAACAATGAGCAATAATATTATAACTGTATTTGTTTCGTATCATGACAACGATAAAGATGAAATGATTGTAAGATAGGGTGACCCGTACGTCCTGTTTTATACAGGATTGTCCTTTATTTCGGCTCTGTGTCCTGTAGTCTTGAAAAACTTCTCTCAGGACACCTTTTGTCCCGTAATTTCAAGTCTGTCCAATATTAATCCCCCGTTTTTTTGACTTACTGTCGATTTGAAATTTTTGAAATGAAATTATTGAAAAGTACTAGATCTAAGAATCTAGAAATCTTTTGGATACCATTAGTTTAAAATTATAATCGTAAAATGAATCAACAAGTTTTTTTTTTTTTTGATTTGAAAAAATTTGAAGAAATTTTAAGATTTGAAGAAATTTTAAAAAGTATCAATTTAGTTTCATTATGTTATTTTATGTTATTCAAAATAATGTTTTTATGTGTTTAAATTTAATCTACATATAATAGGTAGTTTAAAAATTATACTTTTTTCATGATTCAAAAACATATATAATATATATATATATATATATATATATATATATATGAAATAAATACTTATTTATTTAAAAATATTATGAAAAATATTTTTGTCTTGTATTTTATTTTCTTAAATATGATCACCCTATTGTAAGAACAAACTTAATAATAATAACAACAATATAACGCTGAGGTATTTCATGCAATTATAGCGCAGAATGTTTCCTACACAAATTGTTAATAAATTGACATTGAGTGTCAAATTACTAACAATTTTATAAAAAAAAAAAAAGTTTCTATTTCGTGTAAAACGCGGTGCGTTTTTCAGGTTTTCCGCGTAGCAGGTCCCTTTATTATAGCGCACCAAAAATTAATATCATATAATAATAAAACGCTCGAGTTACAATTTAATAACATTATTATATACATAGTTTAAAAGAAGATATCACGCCCCAATGCAATATCACACGTGTCTGCCATGTCATATTATCATATCATTAAATTAATTACAGTAATAAGATACTTTTTTACACTTATTATTTTACCTATGTACTTGTAACTACTATAAAAGATATTTTATCTATCTACAGGTGCCTACTATAAAAGAAACCATAATAATTTATAATCGAGATTTTTGTTTTTTTTTTTTCAATTAATATTCAATAAAATGATAAGCAGTTAATTATTATGTGATACACAAAAATGTACGATATGAACAGATTGAATTTCTTAGTTATGAAATATTGTCAACGAAATACATATTTTATTATTAGAATAGCAAATTATTCGATGCGCTTTACTTTGTAGTATACATTAATTACAAAAGAATACTCGTAAAACCATAAAAAAAAACTTATGTGTTTATTTACAAACAAAAATTTTATTTATACAAGATAAATCTGTTATAGAAAAAAATAAGTGCCCCACATTCTTTAAAAATATATTAAAATATGTGTGTTTCTTGTGTTTATTTGATAATAAAAAAGTTATATCAACTAGTTAATATAGTTATATTAACAAAAGTCGAAAAAAAAATAAAGCTTTATACCTAAATAGACTATTCGAATTATTATTATAAATATTCGAGAAAACAAAATAATAAATACTCTTTAACAATGGTTATGACTAAAAATGTTGTGTTATTATTTTTTTTTCAAATACATTTGACGAGTACAAAGAGGTGTTTCGGTTTTGTATATATTTTGTAACTCGAAGGGGAATGTTTTCTCGAATTTGCGATTACCTGCCATAATATTATAAATAATTAAAAATTTCCGAAATTTTCAAAATGCTGTACTTAACTCAAAATTGATCATATCTTTTTGAAATTTTTATGAAATGTTCTCGTAACTATTTTTAGTGGTTGGTGAAAATTTCAAGTCCTTAGCTGCATTATTTTAGAAGTTATGTCAAAAAATAATTTTCAATTTTACGGAAATTGCGGTAATTGCATATTTTGCCGTTTTTTGACAATTTTTTTTTCAGTTTTAAAAAAAAAAATTGAGAAATTTGAAGAATGACCTCTTAAAAGTATCATCTGGGTTCCATTTTGGATCTAAAAAGTTACTGATCGAAACTTTTGGACCAGTATTTCTATACGGAAAAGTGTTTACAGATGAATAAAAAAAAAACTAAAAAAATAAACATCATTGTAAAAACATAAGTTTCTTCACTTCGCTCAGAATCTAAAATGTTCGCACAATTATTTTAATCGATTGACGTCTTTCGTATAGCAGTTTTTCTAATTGTATATACCTGTAGCGCCTTTAATATTATTACTATAGTGTTCGCTTTGTAAAAAACTGGTGAATGGTTATTAGCTATTATTTTCCAAATTATAGAATATTCGATTAAAACAAATAAATAAAAATAAAATTTAAGCGCAATAAGTAGGTATTTTTTTTTGAAATTTTTGACGAAGAAAAAAAATCATCGAAACCCACGAGGTTTGCAGGTTCGAAATTTAGTTTAGGGAATTGAAAAAGAATAATATTATTGATATATTTCAAATTCGTTTTTTTTTTTTCAATTCAAATTTGGTTTAACAGATCATAGATCTGTGCACCACCGACAGTAGTTTTTTTTTTTTTTTTTTTAATCGCTTGTCAATGGAAATTTTCAAAAAAATAATATTAATAATCATAAACAAATGTAACGGAAAAACGATGAAAATACACAAAACACTCACTTTCGTCCATCCACAATATGTCCGGCGGAGTGAACGTTGCCGCACGAGCCAACGCGACGAGCAGAGCATAGCAGAAAAATATGTACGACAAGTACATACCTAACAGTAACTATATTGCAGCTACGCGTTGAACGACACTGATGAACGGACTATAGGACCGACGGATATCATTTTTTTATTTTATAATAATTCCGCGGCGCCGTGTGGCGCGGGGGGGAACTCCTCCGAACACAAAAACCGGTTTTGATAACGTTTTTTTTTTTTTATTATTATTATTCGACCCGAACTTCGGATTTCGAGACGCGCAATATCATAAAACGACCGTTAGTGGCAACGAGAAAAACATAAAAAAAAAAAATAAATAAAAAAAATCGCAAATAGCAGTTTCTGCTCTCGGCTTCTTCGGATAATAATATACAGAGTCTTCCCGCGAACCGCCGACATTCGCGAACAACTGGAAAACAGTATAATAACTTTATTTTTCCTACGGCCACGCGCCGTACCTAATACACACACACACACACACACACACACACGTGTCGTCGTCGTCGATTGTTAATACATAATATTACCGTCGCCGCCTCCTCCCGTAATTACACACTCAAGGTCCTTCGGTCTCCGCTGTGGGTTCCGTGTACCAACCATTATATTATTATTAATTATTATAATATTTTTTACACCGTCTTTGGGTATTATACGTATTATACATAGTAAGACGGACGCTATACAATTATTATTACTCTGGAAATACTGCCACTATGTAAACGCGCGCAACACGGTGTTTGGAACGAACGCGTTCAAAATATTATATAGACCCATAGGCGCAATTAGAGGGGGGCTTGAGGGGTCTAAGCCCCCTCAAAACTACTCTTAGCCCCCCCCCAGAATTTACGAGAATTACATAAGGTTAATAATTTTTTTGGGGTTTAAATCCACAAAAAAAAATTTTTTCCAAGTTGCGCTCATGTATAGACCTCGTTTTCAGTGGCGTAAACTGAGTGGTGCAAATGTAGCAACTGCACAACCACCACATTTGAAAAGTGGTGGTGCAGGTTTTTATACTTTTGCACCACCAGAAAATGTACGTATGTATGCGCTATATCGTCGTTTCTATTTTCAAAAGTCAACATCATATTTTGTTTACTAAAGAAAATGTATTCAAAAAATCACAATAATACGTATTATTGTCCTACACCACTGTGCGCCACTTTTATGCCACGTGCGTTTAACCTTATGTGCGTAGAATTTCAAAGAAATAATAAATCGTGTTTTTCAATTAACTGATTCTGAGTGAAGCGTCGCAGTAAAATTAAAAACAACAAAAATTTTGAGTTTCATATTGAACGCGTTTAATAATAATCGTTATACATTTACATTCTATCTGAAATTTTTGTTTGTTATTAGGTATTATTGAGATTTTCGTGATTTTCGGCAATAATACTTTTAGAACAGGCAATAACAGAATAATCTGTGTCTATTAAATTATACTATATATATATATATTATAATTATACATAAAGGAACATATTACATATAAGTGGAATTTCGTTCCATTCTTAAGTCGCATTCCCGCGATTGGCGAACTTAGCATATGGCAAGTATTCGTCACTGATGGACACAGTGCCACGTCGTCGTGGGAACAGCATACTTGTATCGTCTCCGGTGAGTTTTTCCCAATGACTGTCGGTAATAATTGTAAAACACTAGTCGAAAAAACCACGAATATACTTGCACGAGCACTGGCCAAGAAAACATAACAGGGTTATTAATTATTAAACATTATTATGTTGCTATTGCATATTATACCGTATTTTACTCTAGACACAGACAGCAAAAAATTAATTTGAAAAAAAGTCAAGTAAAGCAAATATGAGTAAAGTGTAAACAAGAAAGCCGGACATAATTTGCACCGCGGGTAGTATTCTTCACTCCTCGGGTCAGATACTCTTCTTGGTGGGTGTGTAGAATTTTAAAGAAATCATTTTTTTTTTCAATAAGACGATTCTAAACGAAGTTGACAAATACGAAGAACAATAATATTTATAATTTTCAACCCATCCACCAAGAGTGGATCTTACCCGAAGTGCGAAGAATACCCGTAGTCTGGGCGAGGGGTCCGGGGAGGGACGACAGCTAGCCGCCACTTTTCGCGGGAGCTTTCAAACTAAGTGTTTCCAATTTCGTAAAATTATAACACATTAAAGTACATTTTATTTAAAACGTTCGATCGATTTAACATTTATTTTTTATAATATTATAATATTAAACAAAATCAAAGCTAATTAGTAGGTTTCGATTTAAACATGAACAATTTTTATTTTATTTTAATCATAAAAGTGTTATACAATGGCATCTCAGTAAATGGCGACTCAGTACAACGGATTGGTTTTATTATTAAATCGAGTCCAATATTCTGGATCTGATTTTAATCTATATTAAACGTTTTATATTCACCAGAACTTATAAAACCCGATATTGGGAACAAGTGCGGTCAATAATTCTTGAAAATCGTTCAGTCATAGAAATTTCGGTGGAAAAAAAAATGTAACAGGAAAAAAGTACCGGCTAAGATTTAGCCGGAAAATTAATTTGCTCGAGGATAATAATCACTCGCAAAATAGTTAGGTAATAAGAAGACAGCTAATAACACGGCTCACACGACTTAATAACGCGTACAACGTAGGAAATTTGCATCCGGTAAAACAAGTAAATATTAAATTATATAAAATTATAAGGATAAAAATAACAAATTTTTGGGAAATTAAATTATAAATAATGATAAATTACTAAAGGTACTATTTTCAATCGTGACTGATAATGTTTCGATAACATATAGGCAATGATTTACATCCCCACTGTTTTGTGAATGAACTATGTACCTAATTTAATTATTATTATTTATTTTTTTTAAGTGCAGATAAATTAAAATTCTGACATACTCTAAGCTTTTGTCACAACAATATCTATTAATTTCTGTTATATTATTATAATTTAAAATACATTAATTAATATAAGTATAATTTACTTATTTACTACTTTTTAAATGATTGGAAAAAAATAGATCACATTTTAAATTCTGAACGAAGTGAAGAAGCTAGGGTTTTTAATTTTTTTTTTCTGTGAATACTTTTTTGTAAAGAAATACTTGTCCAAAAGTATCGACTAGCAATTTTTTGAACCTGGATATGCCTCAGAACGGTACTTTAGAGGTGTCATTTTTCGAATTACTCTTACTTAATATTTTTGCTTATATTTTAATCAACGTTTTCTCTTACCAAAAGATTCTCTGCTTGTTTTTCTAAAAATTAAAAAAATGACGAGACAATAATTTTTTTACTGGAGTACTAATATTATTATTTCACGACGTTTGCATTTTATTTTTTTAAGGGTAAAATATTTAATTCAAACTCACTCATATATTGATAGATCTACTAATAAATTTGAATTTAAGATGGAAATAAATAGAGTGAATTTCTCATTATAAGAGCTTAAATATTCAAAATACGACAAAATTATTGACTAACCGAATCGTCATGGATTATTTCTGTTATTTTATTGTTTTAATATTTTTATTTTGGAGGTACTTAATTAAGATACCTGTTGCCGACTGCTCATCTATTTATTTCTTTATACTTTATCGTCTTGCCATCATAATCTGATTATGGGCGTACCTAATTATCAAGGACGCGGCTTAATGATGAAACAAATAAGACTCCCCTGCTGTTCTGTCCCTAATCAATTTCAATATAAGTTCCTACACACTTGAATAACTCTTTTTACCCATTTCAACCATTTTAAGGATTTCCTCTCTCTCGACTTATTATTGTTCTAAAAACAATTTCTCACCCTCCCCCTTCCCTAATTCACTACCGTTTCCTTAAATGTAGCTTTTAATAGCTTGTACTAGATAATTCTTTAGAGTTTTGACAAATACTGTTATCACAATATTATCTCTAAACGTATGAGAACTACGCTCGAACGGATTACGTCTTGTACAACAATGAAGACATTTCATTATGCATGAACGTACAATGTAATTTATTATTTAAATTCTCGATGGGCACGGTCGGTACTGTACTTATAATACTAATGACAGGAGGAATTACTACTTAGGAGATTTAACGGGTGTCAGTCGATAAGAAGATTTTTTCAACAACAAAAAAGTTCTACCGGTTATCTCAAATAAAATAAAATATACATTTGAATGTTTGAATTTTGTCACTTGTAAAAAATATTAAACGTAAACGGTTATAATGAATTCACTGAAAAAGTGTTTCTATTTTATGATATTTCAAAAGAACATATCCATTGACTCAGAGGCATAGCCAGGGGGTGGCTGAGGGGGCTGAAGCCCCTCCCGAAAATTCAGGAAATCTTATCGTTTCTTTAAAATTCAATACACCCGTCAAGAGAATCCCACCCGACGTGTGAAGAACACCCCGACGTGCGGAGTACACACTTTTTTTTTTCAAAATTATATATACCTATATATTATAATAAATTTATATATCATGTTTTATCATGAAATATTAATATTTTAAAGATTTTATATATTAAATTTGATTACACTAAGTTAATATTTGTTGATTGAATAGAATAAATACATTTGAAAGCGTAACAATGTGTTAAGCATTATATTTAAGAAGTTAAAACATTAAAAAATACCTGCCTATTGCCTACCACACTATACTAACCGTGAGTTAAGTCAATTGCCCCGTGACTGATGACGATAATGGAAAAACACGAAATTAAAATTACTGATATTATATTCTTAGGAATGTAACAACAATCAATAATATTACAAATATTGTTTATTTTCTTCTTGACTACGAGGTTCATCACTCTTCTATTTATTATTCGAAATACACTATGAAAGTCTAGGGTTGCCAGATTTCAAAATTAAAAATACGGGACAAACAAAAAGTGAATTTTATCCCCCCCTCCACAAACAGTTGATTCTTTTTTAAATTAAAAATGTTTTTAGTTAATTTCTATATTTAAGTTTTATTAATTTTTGAATAATATTTCAACAGAATAATAATATGTTAATAAGAAAGTACACTAAATAAAGTGTAAACATAATACATATTTTTAAACTTGATAAAATAATTAAAACAAAAAAAAAAAATGACTTTATGCTATTTAGGCAATAGCAATTAGCCAATAGGAATGAAATTATAAAACAATAATCGCATTAATTTTATAAAAAATTTCCAAAGCGTATTTAACAAACTGTATGTTTAAAAACATTTTGAACTCCATTCAAATTTGTCATCTGTGTAACCACGCGTATTTTATCGTCTCAAATCTTTTTCTTTTTCATAAGTTGATTTCCATAAGTTATTCGTTTTCGTAAACTCGTTGTCGTATCTGTCCAACATAATATTATATTCAAATAACATAATGAATTAAACAGGTTATTAGTTTTCATAAATAGTTTTAACGCACGTAAGTTATTTAAAAATCAAATCAGACATTCGAGTAGAAAAAAAACAAGTATTTCGAAATTCTCCAAAATTGTATTTGAGATTAGGTAAAATAATTTATACAATAATTTCAAGTAAAATAATCAAAACTATAATCATGCTGTTATGTTTAACAAACCTTAATCTCAAATTTTAGATTTTGAGCGAAGCGAAGAAGCTAGTGTTGTGTTTTTTTCTGCAAACACTTTTTCTTATGGAGACACTTCTTTGTCCAGTAATATCGATCAGCCACTTTTTGACACCGAAATCGCCACGAAATGGTACTTTATAGAGGTAATTTTTCTGATTTTTCAATTTCTCATTTTTTTGGGGGGGAAACTGCCCAAAATTTTACGAAAAATTGATCCAAATTTTGTGAAAATTTAACCATAGATAGACAATAATATGAGAAATATTTTGACTAAAAAAAAATTGAGAAAATTTGAAAAAATATTTTGGACACTTTTTTTTCTTATTATTTTTTTTCCTTTTCTTTATTTATAAGATAAAAAAAAAAAAATAAAGTAAAGTAAAGATAAGTCGAGTATAGATAAGAAAGCCCGACATAATTCGCACCATGGATATTCTTCACTCCTCAGGTCAGATACT
The DNA here is from genome assembly GCA_025469315.1 of Stegophylla sp. TES_Ste_2020. NCBI lineage: Eukaryota > Metazoa > Arthropoda > Insecta > Hemiptera > Aphididae > Stegophylla > Stegophylla sp. TES_Ste_2020. Next base: position 2,306 of record JAIPRM010006234.1, on the reverse strand, counting down.
CTTGGTGGGTGTGTTGAAAATGATGACTATTATTGTTCTTTATATAATTAACTTCCTTCGTTCAGAATCGTATTAATGAAAAAAATGTATCTTTAAAATTCTACATACCCACCAAGAGCGAGAAAGACCAATTTGGGACCTGTCACACGGCGTGGGATTTCCGACCGAACGGAAAAAATTAATTGGCATGTAGAGTTTTTTTCGATCAGAACAAATTCAGACCGGAATAATCGGGCGTTGAACATACATACTAATAGACACAGTCATAATTTACGGGGAATTCTGTCAGGAAAAGGATATTTACATTATACAGGGTGTCTTAGTATGAATTGACAAATGCAATAATGCAATAACTTTTGTTCTATTAATAATTTTCAACTCTTTTTTTTTTTTTTGAAAATTAGTACCACAGCATTGCGCTACAAATTTGACGTATAATTCTTTTTGACCCAAATTTTCAAATTTGAAATTTTACTCTACAGATTTACAAAAAATTCAAAATAGTCATTTTGTGAATCTGATTTTTAGAAAAATATTTGAGCTTAATCTCTAATATAGATTAATCCATTCATTTCCTACGATTTTTTTTAAATTTTTAAATAAATAATTCATAATATTACCAATTGTTATAACGTATTTGACAAAATTATTGAATAATTCACGAGCTTAAAAAAAGCAATCGTAGAAAATAAACGGATTAACCTCTATCAGATATTTAAGCACCTAAATTTTTCTAAAATTCACTAGTGTAAAATTACAAATTTGAAAATTTAGCTTCTAAAAAAAATATTTTTGCGTTATTGCTGTAACGCAATGCTGTAGTAAACATTTTCAAAAAAAAAAAAAAAAAGGTTAAAAATAATAGTTATCACGATATACTCGATGGTTATACTGTTAATCGATTACTTTTCACATGCATTTTGAATTGATTTTACTGAACAAAATAAAAAAAAAAAGGAAATGTTAAATATTAAATTAATTAAACGATAACTATTATGATTTTTAACGGTAGCCGGCAGGTGTTTAATTTAGAAAATTTAAATACTTACGTCATTTCTCAGCACGGAATTTTCGTGTTAAACGTGTCTGAATAACCAGTATCAAAATAATATGATAACACGAATTTCCGTTTTGAAAATTTAAAACAGTGTCACCAGCCAATATATGTATGTAAATAAATTGTAATTATAATTATAATGAATTATAAAAATTTTTGAAACAATTAATTATTTCGACCAGTGCTTTTGTTCAGCTCACTGGTTAAGTGTTAAATTAGTTATTACTAATTTTAATAATTAAATAGTTATTTCCACAATTTAAATAAGTAATTTTAGTCTTATTTCGCATAAGAATTTCGCATTTTTTTTTTTTTTTTTAATTCGATAAAAAATCGTGATTTAAACACGAGAAACATGCGTTTTAAACGATTAAAACTCGTTTTCTGATTTTTTTTTTTATCAAACCTGACTACCTTACGTTTTTATATTTCAAGTTCGTGTTTTGAATTCATACTTCTGGTAAACACTATTGCATACCGGTTACGTTCGTATATATACACTATAGTGTTGTGTGTAAAACGCGCGCGTTTCGTTTTTATCGTTTTTGAAATATAATTCAATTAAAAAAAACCTGATTGCTCTGTTTACAAAACGGGAACTGCAAATGGAAGGTGTTGAATATAATTATAATTATTATTAATATATGCAAGGGCGTATTTAGAAATGTCTAATGGGGGGGGAGGGGGTACAAACAAAAAACTGGATATATTTCGCACTATGGGTATTCTTTGATACTCGAGTGAGAGATATGATGGGTTCATTAAATTTTAAAGAAACAATAACTTTAATCTTCAGTAAAACGATTCTGAGTGGAGTTGTTTTAATTTATACAAGTCAATTTTACTTAGAAATAATTAAATTTAGATTATATTACAAAAACAAAAAAAAAATTATTTTTTACTCAGCTAGATTTATATCTCCCTATTAATTAAGAACAGGAACAAAAAAACTTCTAAATGAGAAAAAAAGTGTTAGAAAAAAAATCATACAATTTTTTTTAACATATCGAAAATTTTTTTTAGAAAAATATTTTTTACATAATTTTCAATTTTAGATTCTGAGCGAAGTGAAGAAGCTTGTGTTTTTACAATGATGTTTATTTTTTATTTATTTTTTTTTTAGTGTACAACTTTTCGTATAGAAATACTTGTCCAAAAGTTTCGATCAATAACTTTTTGAAACTGGATTTACCTCTAGATTGTACTTTAAAGAGGTCATTTTTTGAATTTCTCAATTCTTCAATTTTTT
>JAIPRM010006233.1:5450-19048 GCA_025469315.1 Stegophylla sp. TES_Ste_2020 | reverse complement strand
CAATTTCCGTAAAATTGAAAATTACTTTTTGACATAACTTCTAAAATAATGCAGCAAAGGACTTGAAATTTTCACCAACCACTAAAAATAGTGACGAGAAAAATTCATAAAAATTTCAAAAAGATTTTATCAATTTTGAGTTAAGTACAGCATTTTGAAAATTTCGGAAATTTCTAACTTTTTGTTAGTTTTTATGTATTTTTGATTTTTGATATTAAGACTTGAAAATTTAATATTATGTCACTGACATATACGTCTACTTGATCTGAAAAAATCTCGAAAATCGTTAGAAATTTTTTTTTATAACCGTTTGAAGTTAGAATTTCACCTGAATTCGTTAGTTATACTTAAAATCACGCACTTTAACGTACATATAAGAAAATTGGTTTGACCAATTGTTTTGAAATTTGGTGTCTAGATAGAAGATTTCATAAATCAATATTATATTTTTCATTACTTTGGTCACCTTTTTCTCGTACGTGAGGAAGAATTATATACGTATATATTTAAATAAAAATCCATGGTAGCTCCGGTCTTTGGATCTCGGCACATGGTGGGTCTGGGGCGTACACCCGACCTATAAGATTGTTAAAATTTTAAAACAAATCTTACAACTTTCACCATTTATTAAAAATGCGCACATCTCAAAAAATTTTCAAAAAAATTTGATCAATTTTGAGGTATAATAGGACAAATATTGGAAATTTCTCTTTTTGTAAGTTTTTAATTCATAAAATTTTATGTCTGAATATTAACACCTGAAAATTTTATACAACCATATTATTATATACTTCTTTTAACTACTTAAAATTTAAAAAATATAAAATTGTGAAGATAATTTTTGTACTTACAGACTACAGACCTGTAGAGTACTATAAATTAAAATAAATACTTTGTAGGCCAGCGGTTTCCAAACTATTTGAACTAATGGTCCCTTTTTGGTCCTTAAGATTTCTTCTGGTACCCTTCTCAATAGAACTAATGAGATTTTAGATTCTGAATGAAGTGAAGAAGCTTATGATTTTACAATGATGTCTTTTTTTTTCTTCTCTTTCTGTGAACATATTTTCGTATAGAAATACTTGTCCAAAAGTTTCGATCAGTATCTCTATAGAACCGGAATTGTATCAGTTTAAAGTTCAAGAGGTTGTTTTTCCAATTTCTCAATACTTTTTCCAAAAACGAGTAAAATCTGTCGAAAAATTAACAAAAATGGCAAAATATGCAATTACTGCAATTTCCGTAAAATTGACAATTGCTTTTTAACATAATTTCTAAAATAATGCAATTAGGGAATTAAAACTCTCATCAACTTCTAAAAATGGTCCCAAAAACGTTTCGTAACAATTTCAAAACGATTTGATTAATTTTAAGGTAAGTACAGCATTTTGAAAATTTTGAAAATTTCTCGTTTTTTGTTAGTTATTATATAATTAAATTTTTGATTTTGATATTAAGATTTGAAAATTTAATATGATCTCACTGACATATATGTCTAATTGACCTGAAAAAATATCGAAAATCGTAAGTCAAGTTTTTTTTTCTATGATCGTTTGAAGAATTTAGAATTTCGACAAAATTCGTTAGTTTTACCTAAATTACACTTTTTATTGTACATAAAAAAAAATTGACCTTACCGATTTTTCGAAACTTAGTGCCTAGATAAAGAATTTTATTGCGAATATTTTGTTGTAAAAAAATTTTTAGCAAACAAAAAATTAAATATTTTACAAGGGTTTGATTGAAAAAAATCGGTGAAAATATTGACAAATTCTTATAATATTTCTAATCAACGCCCAAATGGTTGGTAGGTAATGTTTTTTCGCCATCTTATATAATATTTTTCGAATATGATGGTGTGAAGTAAAATTTGCGTACATCAATAGTTTTCTAATTATTTTATTCTATTTTGAAAATTCATTATTTTCGGTTATTATAGTAAATAGTAAATACCTACTATTTATGTGTATCTTCCAACAATGTTAGTGTATCGCAATGGAACGACGATACCCTTATGACTCGACTGTGCCTAGTTCGATTCTAATCCGGCAGTTCGAGTATTTTTCATTTTTTTTTTCATATTTTTAATTTCCTTCGTTCAGAATCTTTTTATTGAAGAAATGATTTATCGTTTCTTTAAAATTCAATACATCCGTCAAGAGAATCTCACCCGACTTCCGAAGATCATCCCAACGAGCGAAGTACACACTTTTTTTTTTTTTACGCTCAAAATTACTTAAACGTGTGGTTGTTTTAATGGAAGAGTAAAGAAAAAACATTTTTGAGGGAAAATCCATACAGTTTTTGTCAAACATTAATAGACAGAGAAGTTACATATATTTCGAAAATACTCGCATAAAACTCAAACCCTTCCAACATCTTTGTCAGAAGATATTTTACTAAAATGATACGACATTCCTAGAAAATGGTTTTCTTTATAATTTTAATAATGGATATTAAAAGTCCAAAGCAGTGTTCTTCAACCTTTTCATCTCGCGACCCATATTTTTTTCTATCATTTTTTCGTGACCCGTGTAAACTTTGTTAGTAATGAAAATAAAAAAAAAAATCTAAAATTATCCTCATTAACTGTTAAAAGCTATAATATATCATTCAGGAGTTACTGTTCTAACGAAATAAACATTTTAATTTTTGTATAGATGTATTGAACTTTTGTCACAAAAAGAAAAAAAATTATCTTGAAATTTAGCAGTGACTGTTTTCAAATAATAAATTCCATCTTTGCTCGAATTTAGACAGTGCAATACACAGTTCCTAATCGGTTAAAAGTCTATTTCTTTTTGACATTTTCAAATTTTACATTGTAGAAAACCTATTTTCACATAAATAAAATGTTAGAAATATTGATAAGATAACATTAAAATGGCTTTAGCTTCAATTTCTGTGAAATTTCTCATGCATAAATGTTACTAAAATATATTTCTAAAGAACATTCACTGAACTATTTGTTTGTTATAAATAGAAAGTTCAATAAATTGGTTTTATATGTCAGTAGACATTTTTACTGTCATTAATCATTATATTATCTACTGTAAATAGTTCACAACTTATTCGTATAGGTTTGGAAAAATATTTGTCAAACGATTTTTCTATTTACTTAAATTTGTTAAATGTTCTTTGACTTTCTCAGTAATGTCTTTATACTTAATTTTATTGTAGTACCTTATTTTAATAACTCACAAACGTTAACAAAATTATAAAGGTTTTCAGAATATACTCGAGTTTTAAATATAAGAAGTTTTTTCTTAAATGCTCTATTTTTAATTTGGTTTAATAGTAAATTATTATATTCAGTGTTATGTCTCAGACATTGATGCTAGCAATTAAACATTTGATTTTAATGTGTTCATTATTTATGATTTGATATCCTGGTAGTTTGTAAATTATATAAAGATGAATTATCATTTTTATGAATAATAAATGATTATTATTAATTTTAAGCCTACGTGACTAATAATTGGGTCGTGAACCACAAGTTGTAGACCACTGATCTAAAATCAACATGAACAGTGCAATTGATGTTCTGAGTAAGTTATAGTTTTGCTATATTTTTCATTAGTTGAGTGGAGGTAACAAATGTAGGTGTAACGTCCTCTAACCCTTTAGTTATATACTTATGTACAATATTATATCTTAATCGACGTTATCTTTTTTTATCAATTCATTTTTAGACCACGTAAAGCTTGGTGTAGCATGGCGCCCCTATAACAACACCGCGGCGCACACTTTGGGAACAGCTGCTGTAGGCCGCTTTTGACACAAACTACCAATGGTAAAAGTATGCATATAAGGCTATAATAAGGGTAAATATGTTATAGATGATAAAAATGTAATAAATGAGTGCTACGAAAATATTTTTTAAATAAAAAAAAAAACTAATACTTAAAAAGTTACGTAAAAAAAAAGAATTTAAAAGTTTATAGTAGTAAAATTTAACCTACGCAGTTTCCTATTTTGCCTTCATTTGATGAATCCTCCACTGTTCACGTTTCAGGGTTTCTCATATGATTCGTTCCTTTATGGCATATTATATTTCATGCATTGTCGTATATAATATGGTACAGGTACTGTATAAAATCTAAGTGATGGCATATTGTAAGTCGCAATATGAGGTAGCACTGCGCACTCCATTCCTCTCGGAGTTTTCCTATTCCCGAGCCGCCAAAAACACTCTGTGTTACACAGTTTTCATTGACGGGCGCCTGTACGATTTTCGTAGTTCTTCTGCCAATACGTAATCATGTCTGGAACAATTTTCCAATCGTCGTTCACAATCAACACGAAAATATCGAACTTAGAAAGTTCAATATCAATCAAGTCAGTAATTTAACACGCATTTTTTTCAATAGTTAAAAAAATATTTATATTTATTTTAAACTAAAACTCTAAATTTGTTCACGATTATTTACTATCGATTCACTGATAATTTATACTTTTAACATTTAATTACATTTTTATAAAATGATTAGAAAACTATTGTTACAAAACTGAAATAGATTTATTTTACGAATTTTAATAATTTACGCTTTAACAATCTATTATGAAACGTACCTATTGTATTTATAATTATTATGTTATTTTGTTTTTCAATAGTACTGAATTTTAACTATATGTATTAATTGTTAATACATTCCTTTGATATTTTAAATTTGACATGAGAATATAATTCGTTTGGTTTACACTTGTTTGATATAGATATATTTTTTATTTTCTGTTTACAATAACATAATTTTTAGTTAGTAAATATGAATATTTGACAATTAGATTTTAAGAATAGTAGGCTTATAATGTATCTTTAATCTAAGTAAATTATTAACTGATTATTTAGGTTTTATGTGTATCAAACAATTGCCCAATTTCTTCATAAAGTCATTAAAGAAGTGTGATATTTATTAAATTTGATGTCCAATCAAAATGTTCTGATTATGTGTTTTTATAACATGTGAAAAAAATTAAATAATGTATAAAAAAATCTGGTCTACGCAGAAAATAATATTACATTAAATTTTCCAATTTAAGTAATATATTTGTGATATTATGACATAACTGTTATTAATGTTGCTATATTATCCATTCGGTTACAATATAAGTACATGGATTGACTACTGAACCTCTATTCTTGTGGAGTTTAACAATGTAAAGATGTCTAGGACAGCACCTCTTTTGTCATGGTTAAAATGAGACATGTTTATGTCTACTATTATATTGAGTACAAAATATGTATGGTATAATAGGTATATATAATTGTATAAATAATAATTTTTGTTATATAATATAACAACCTCTGGGCACTTATATAAAACACTGAACACGTGATACTTACATTTTTTGGATATTCAAATGAAAATCTTGCAAAGATTATCGACGTAAAATACATAATGCTTTTGACATAGGTAAATAAAAATTATTTTGTATTCATAAATAAACGTCACATTTATTTTAACATGTTCTAAATTTATTTTAGAATAAATTTGAAAGAAAGGCGTGATAAATTATTTAAAAATAATTGAATTAATTTCACTTATTCGGACTGCTTATATTGTAATTATTATTAACATTATTTTATAGGTATGTCATTTAAAATATCGCACATTACGTAATATTTTGGAAAAATTTTGATTTGTCAATTATAGTAAGTTTTAAAAATCCAGGCAACTTCGTACTCCATACGTTCGTTGCGCCTCGAGTTTTTTTTCACTAAAACGATTCTGAGCGGAGTTTCAGTTTATACAAGACAATTTGTTTTTGTAAATTATAAAGTTATTATTATAAACAAAAAAATTCATTTTTTACTCAACCAGTTGAATAATGTTACTATTAACTGAGAATAGAAAAAAAAAAGATGTTAGAAAAAAAAAAATAGATTGTGTTTTAAAGGCGTTTTTGTTAAATTTTAGGTAGTTTTTCTCAAATTTTCGAAAAACTGTTGAAAAATTCGAAAAATGACCTCCTAAAAGTATAATCTAGAGGTAAATTCTGATTCAAAAATTATTTGATCGAAACTTTTAGACAAGTATTTCTATATAAAAACATAAAAAAATGTACACATAAAAAATAAATAAATAATAAACAACATTTTAAAAACATTAATTTTTTTGTTACACTCAGAATCAAATGAGGTTGTTAACATTTTTAAAAAGAAAAAATAATTTAATTTGTTTTAAAAGACGTATAAATGGGTAGATAAATTAAATTAAATGTTATTCCTAAGGTTAAATTATTTTTATTTTAATCTTATATAGTTTTACTTAATTAATAAAAATATTTTTACTATGAAATCTTCAGAAAAATAATTACTAAAATAAAATAATTTCCTTACTGGATTTAGTGTTCTAATGGTATTGATACATTTAAATATTAAATAATACAAACTATATAATATTCGCATTAAATGTATTAATAAATATTAGATAAATCTACATTCATTGGCATGCATTTTGTACTTATTGTGTTGTTTTAAATTTAGATGTGTCTCAATCATAGTAGATTATTTATTTTGAAATACACCTAACAAAGTAGGAATTTATTTTAATAGTGTTTTTCAAAATTTTCTTTATACAATTTAGGTTGATATATTATTTATCCACGGGAAATCGTGCGTTCGATAGTATTTTTGGGTGTCATACTGACACAGTCCTGTGCTAGGTAGACCGTATAGTGTGAATTGTATTCTTACCTACAAGCAATCGACACATTTTTTTTTGTCAGTATCTACACAATTCTACCGTGTTTTATTCATTTGAATTGATACAAAATAGATTCTGCCGAAACAAATCGATTTGCAGACACTTTCTAAGAGTTATTTGCAATTGAGCACTATATATATATATATATTTTATATATATAAAACATTAACTATCGTCATTAGATTATATATATATATACGCATGTCTTATTTTCTGCATTTTCATTACACAACGGTAAACTTAATTTGTTTATTAGGAAAATTCTTCGAAAAAACTTTAAAGCATTATTATCTTGTACTAATACACGTAGATTTTCTCTTAAAAATATTTTAATTAAAATTTTCGTATTGTAGAATACATACAACACTTACTCGTGCCATTTAAAAATAATTTTCATATACAATAAGTATAGTGATATGTAGTTATGAGTATCATAGATTTTTTTTTATTTGAACAATATATTTTCTATTAGACAAATATGTTCGATTTTGAATTAAAGTTCGAAAATAAATATTTAATTAATAGAGAAATTAATTGTTAAGGTATAACCGTAAACATCATAATCAGCCAGTGTTTATCCAAAAAAATGATGAACACGAATGCAACATTGATGTCTTTTTTTGTGTTTATCTGGTTTCAAAATCTAAAAGCAGACTAAAAGAGTATAGACAAGAAAGCCGGACATACTTCGCACCACCGGATATTCTTCGCTCTTCGGATCAGATACTCTTGAAGGGTGTGTATAATTTTAAAGAAACGATAAATCATTTCTTCAATAAGACGATTCTTAACCAAAGAAGTTAATAATATAAAGAACAATAATAGTCACCATTTTCAACACACTCACCAAGAGTATCTGACACGAAGAGCGAAGAATATCCGTGGTACGAAGTATGTCCGGCTTTCTTGTCTATACTTTACTTTACTTTTTTTTTTCTAATATATAAATAAGGGAATAAAATTAAATGATAAAAAAAATGTTAGAAAAATGTTCAAAATTTTTTTTTCACATTTTCGACATTTTCTTGCGCCAAAATATTTTTCATGTTATTTTATATCTATGCTTAAATTTTCATATAGTTGGGATCAAAAAATAATGGTTTCCAAGATTTTTTTGTCAAATTTTGGGTAGGTTTTTTCAAAGAAAAAAAATTGAAGAATTGAGAAATTCAAAAAATGACCTCTTTAAAGTATCAACTAAAAAAAAACCCGGTTTCAAAAAGTTACTGATCAAAACTTTTGAAGAAGTATATCTATACGAAAAAGTGTTTACAAAAAAAAAAGAAGAAAAAAATAATAAAAAAGTGTGTACTTTGCTCGTCGGGGTGTTCTTCGCACGTGAGGTGAGATACTCTTGACGGATGTATTGAATTTTAAAGAAACGATAAATCATTTCTTCAATAAAACGGTTCTGAACGAAGGAAGTTAATAATATAAATATAAAACAGTAGGTTAGATATGTTTAACAAATAACTATTATTATTTAATAGTGTTGGGTGAGCAATGTATTTTATTTAATTTTTTTCGAGTCGAGTCGAGTTGTAACGTTGAGTAGGTACCCGAATACTGTGTGTTTGTGTGTTGCCGAATTCGGCGTAACATATACATGACAGTCCATGTAATCTGTGATAACTGATAAGGCGTCGCGGCCTTGAGAAATGTATTTGGGCGGCAGTCAAAAGCCACACCGTAATTACCGACTTGTATCATATTAAATTTAGCGTCGAAAAATACGTTGGATAAGATAAGAGAATAACAATACACTTATTAGTGTCCGAAATAAAATACTGGATTAATTTGTCCGTACTTCTTCGATTTTTTTCGGTCTTACCCTTGTAAAATATTTAATTCTTTGTCCGTAAGAAATTTTATCGTACCAAAATATTCGCAATGAAATTCTCTATCTAGACGCCAATTTTCTTAAATGTACGTGCGTAATTTTAGGTAAAACTAACGAATTTAGTCGAAATTCTAACTTCAAACGGTTATAAAAAAAAAAGTTGACTAACGATTTTTGAGATTTTTTCAGGTCTAGTAGACATATATGTCAGTGAGATCATATTAAATTTTCAAGACTTAATATCAAAAACCAAAAATTTTATTACATAAAAACTAATAAAAAATGAGAAATTTCCGAAATTTTCAAAATGCTCAAAACTACTAACTCAAAATTGATCAAATCTTTTTGAAATTTTTATGAAATATTCTCGTAACTATTTTTAGTGGTTGGTGAAAATTTCAAATCTCATGCTGCATTATTTTAGAAGTTATGTCAAAAAGTAATTTTAAATTTTATGAAAATTGCGGTAGTTGCATATTTTGCGGTTTTTTGTCAATTTGTATTCAGTTTTTTCGCACTTTTAATATTGAGAAATTTGAAAAATGACCTCCTCAAGTACCATTTGGGTTCAATTTTGGATCTATAAAGTTACTGATCAAAACTTTTGGACGAGTATTTCTATACGAAAAAGTGTTTACAGAGATAGAAAAAAAAAATACACATCATTGTAAAAAAAAACATAAGCTTCTTCACTTTGTTCAGAATCTAAAAAAATAAATATTCATTGTAAAAATTTCATCTAAAATAAATCATCAGGTGGTTTAACTGTAGCACGTTATTTAATTGTACCAGTTAAGAAATAAAAAATTAACGAAAGTTTTAAAACAGAAAATTTAATTTTTGGAATTTATATTTATTTTAAATTATTTAATTTAATATACTTACCCAAACAAAATCTTAAAATTTTTGTGTTTTCCAGTTTATTAAAACAATAATTGTCTTACAGATCGAAAGTTACCAAATATTATTGCTCTTTATACGTAATCTATTATTAGATCAATTTTGAATTCGATGTATGCTAAATACATAAAACCGAGTTCAAATTTCTAAGACATTTTGTGATGCTCAAAAAAAAATCTAAAATATTCTCAGTGAAATTTTAGTTAATTATCTCTAACAATAATTGTCTGTTTTATATTGAGTTCGTTTATTATTATTCGTAAAATGATTAATTTCAGCATGTTTTTAAATTTAAAGCTCTTATAATTTAAAAAAGTGTATACTTCGCTCCTCGGGCGGGTAGTCACTCTTGGCGGATGTGTTGAATTTCAAAGAAACAATAAATCATTTCTTCAATAAAATGATTCTGGGTGAAGCTTCATTTAATATACAAAAATAGTAATTTTCAATATGTTTAACAATTGTTATATAGTAACTGAATAAGCTATATGCAATTCGTTATGCATGTAAGTGATCAAATTTGTATAATAAGCTACTTAATAGTATGTACTATTATCACCAAGTGGTTGAAATTCGACCAGAATAACAATATTAATTCATTTATGTGTTATTGTACTCTGATCTTCCGTATTATACTGATATACACGCATTAAACTTTAGTTTTGAACTAAAAATAATTTAATTACATACCTAAATCATAAACGAAAAACGAAAATTGATTTTTCATATATAACTTCAAACAATTATAGAGAAAAAAGATGACTTACTATTTCCGAGATTTTAGATTCTGAACGGAGTGAAGAAGCTAGTGTTTTTACAATGATGTTTATTTTATTTAATTTTTTTATTATTTATTTTTTCTATGAACAGTTTTTTGTATAGAATTACTTGTCCCAAAATCTTGATCAACAACTTTATGAAACTGGATTTTCCTCTAGATGGTACTTTAGAGAATTCCTCAATTATTTAATTTTTTTTTTTTTTTTTTTTTTTTAATGGGGGAACTACTCGAAATTTGATAAAAAAGTCTCGGACACCATAATTTTTTGATTCAAACTTTATGACAATTTAAACTATTTAAAATATGAGAAACATTTTAACGCAAGAAAATTTTGAAATGTCAAAAACAGAATTAGTACATTTTTCTAACCTCTTTTTTCTTGTTAAATTTTATTTCTTTTTTTTATTTATTAAATAAAAAAAAGTAAAGTAAAGTATACACATGAAAGCCGGACATATTTCGCACCACGAATATTCTTCGCTTTTTGGGTCAGATACTCTTGGTGTGTGTGTGTGTGTTGAAAATGGTGACTATTATTGTTCTTTATATTATTAACTTCTTTCGTTCAGAATCGTCTTATTGAAGAAATGATTTATAGTTTATTTAAAATTCTACACATCCACTGAAAGTATCTGACCCGAGAAGTGAAGAATACCCGTGGTACGAAGTATATCCAGCTTTTTTGTTTATATTTTACTTATCTTTGCTTTATTTTAATTTACTTTACTTTTTTCCCCTTTTATTTATTTATTAGATTAAAAAAAAAAGTAAAGTATAGTAAATTAAAGTAAAGGAAATGAAAGAAAAGATAAGTAAAGTAAAATAAACTATATAGTAAAGTATCATTCTTCGATTTTACTCGAAATGACAACAAAACTGTAGCCTGTAAGAACTAACCATGACAGAGATGCCATTTCACATTTTTTTGGGATGTAAAACCAATATTAATAATCTAAGTCAATACCAAAGGATTAAAAAATTATTTAGAATCAATTATTTTCGTATTTAGAATTTAGAAGAAGTTTATGTGATTTTGATCGATTAAAAACCGTTATTTTACATGAATATTATCAGTTTTATACAATTCTAACCTTAAATTCTTATAAAAACTTACTCATTGAGCCATCTACTAAGAAATTTTGATTGCGTGTAGAAAATCCCGCAATGTAATGATAAAATTCTATCTGATTAAGAGTCAAATATTTTATTATAAAAAATTTTCAAAAACTAAAAATGTTAAGTATTTCATACTATTTTTATACTTAAAATAATCAACTTTTTTAAAAAATTTCAGTCTGTATATGCTTTTGTTTATAATGGGTGAAAATGTCATGTTTCTGCTACTATTTGTTTTGGAATTATGATTAAATTTCTAAAATTTGTTTCAAGAAAATCTAGTTTACAGAAATAGTTTACCGTTTTTACTTGTATTTAAGATTTTTCTGATTGTTTTTAGAAAAATGTTTGAGAATTTGAAAAAATAATCTATTTTTGATCTATTAAAGTTGTTCAACGATTTTTTTAAATAATGAAATACAATTCACTATTTTTTGAATTACAACTCAATAGTCGAACGGTTTAAAAAGCATTTAGTATTTACTTGAATTATTTTTTTACCTAAAATACTAAATACTAAATACATTAAACAAAATTTGTATTTGAAATATTGCCCACCTCTGTTTGTTGGTACTAATTCGTACCAATGAATATCTAACTTTTTAATTTTTTAAATTTTTGACGGTATAATTGTTAATAAATTGCTATTAATTTTGAATATTACTATACTTTAAATAGTAAATTATCTTACTTGAAACATTTTAATACCCTAAATTAAAGATTAAATAAATAAATATTACCTATATTAATTGTGATATTTATTAAAAACATATAGAAATATAAATGTTAAGTCAATAATGATACAAATAATTATATAAAAAACATCGAACACACACCTACTTACTATATTTATATAGGCACCTATTAAAAAATATGTGATTAAGACTCATTTATGTGAATTTAAATTGTTTTGTAGCTTAGTAGACCATCTAATTTATAACGCTTTTTGCTTTTTCATTTTCACCAAATTATTAACGGCCCATGACAAATGGGTCAAACGTTCACTTAATAGCGCTCGCATCTTATATGAATAAAATAATGAATTTCAACAAGTAATAAATGTAAGATAGGTTTATTCGTATTATTATACAATGCACATTCTTTAAACTAATGAAATCTGATACTGTTTGCTATTATAGTTTAAATTAAATAATAATAATTGTACAAGTAATATTCATTTTAGATTCTGTATGAAGTAACGAAACAAGTGGTTTTACAATGTTTATTACTATTATTTCCTTTTTTTCTAGAAATACTTTTTCGTATAGTAAAACTTATTCAAAAGTTTCAACTAGCTACATTATGCATAAAACATTTACTCAGAATGGCACTTTATAATTTTTCAAAATTTATAAGAATTATTAATAATTTATAAATAATTAATTAAGAATTTATATTAATTATTAGAAAACAACACCAAATTATTTGAGTAAGAACTATAAAACATGTCATTAACTAGATTTTCATGAAATCTATTTTAGTAATTAAGTCGTAGTTCCAAAAATAATAGTACAAGAAACTTGAAATTTTGACTCCTTATCGAGAATGGACTGAAAAAGTTTCAAAAAATTGGCCCACATTTGGCATGAAAATTGAATTTTGGAAACATCTCGTTTTAGATTCTGAACGAAGTGAAGAAGCTTATGATTTTACAATGATGTTTATTTTTTTTATTTTTTTTTTGTTTTTCTCTTTCTGTGAACATTTTTTCGTATAGAAATACTTGTCCGAAAGTTTCGACCAGTATCTCTATAGAACCGGAATCGCATCCAGATGGTACTTTAGAGAGGTTATTTCTCCAATTTCTCAATACTTTTTCCAAAAATGGGAAAAAACTGTCGAAAAATTGACGAAAACCGCAAAATACGCAATTACCAAAATTTCCGTAAAACTGAAAATTACTTTTTGACATAACTTCTAAAATAATGCAGCTAGAGACTTGAAATTTACACCGACCACTAAAAATAGCTACGAAAACATGTTATAAAAATTTCAAAAAGATTTGATCAATTTTGAAAATTTCGGAAATATCTCATTTTTTGTTAGTTTTTATGCAATACAATTTTTGATTTTTGATATTAAGACTTGAAAATTTAATATGATCTCACTGACATATGTGTCTAATTAATCTGAAAAAATCTCAAAAATCGTTAGTCAACTTTTTTTTTATACCCGTTTGAAGTTAGAATTTCGACGGAAATCGTTAGTTTTTCGTAAAATTATGCACTTTAACGTACATATAAGAAAATTGGCT
>JAIPRM010006232.1:0-19052 GCA_025469315.1 Stegophylla sp. TES_Ste_2020 | reverse complement strand
CTTCGTTCAGAATCGTTTTACTGAAGAAATGATTTATCGTTTCTTTAAAATATAATACGCCCGTCAAGAGAATACCACCTGTCGTGCGAAGTACACCCATCGTGCGAAGTATGTCCGCTTTTTTTTCCAATTCAAATACTGTGAAAGACTATAATCATGTTCAAAAATATCAGAAAACTCCCTGTCTGATCAATTAGAAATATATATGAGTTAAATCATATTAAAATTTCAAGTTTTAATATCAAAAATTAAAAAATTTATTACATAAGAACTAACAAAAAATAAGAAATTTCCGAAATTTTCAGAATGCTGTACTTACTTAATGCCACGAATTAAGATATACTATATTAAGTATATCTTAATTCGTGCTTAATGCTTAACTCATAATTGATCAAATCTTTTTATAATTTGTATAAGTTTTCATGACCATTTTTAGTAGTTTATGAAAGTTTAAAGTCTCTAGCTGAATTATTTTTGAATTTATGTTTGAAAAACAATTTGGAATTTTACGTGAATTCCGGTAATTTCACAATTTGCCGTTTTTTGTCAATTTTTCGACATATTTTCCAAGTTTTTTGAAAAATATTGTAAAATTGGAAAAATGACTTCTGTTAAGTACTATCTGGCCAATTTGGGTGTGAATGTGTGATTCTGGATAGGGTTACTGATCGAAACTTTTGGATTTGTATTTCAATACGTAACAATGTTTAAGGAAAAATAAAAATAAATAAACATCATTGTAAACTCGTAAGCTTTTTCACTTCATTCAGAATATAAAAAATTAAAAATAAATAAATATCATTATAAAATCACTACCTTTTTCACTTTGTTGTGAACCAAAAAAAAATAATAATAATAATAATAAATAATAGTTTTAGATTATTATTGTATATCATCTAATACTTAATGATATCCAGTTGTAAATGTGGTGCCACTGATTTATCAATAACTTATCATTTTCTAAAATAATAAATATTCATGAACTATTCTGTCTCGGCATGCATTCATGTATTTTTATTTGTATGATTATGTTACACGATTAAATCTTTTTAATAATTAGAAAATATTTAAAATACATATAAGTAAGTGATTGTATTGTAATTTATTATAAGATATTTAATCAAGTGTATAACAAATATTATTGATTATGTTTAGTTTTTGATTTTTTCGAAATGGCTACTGAAGAATTACAAAAACAGTTTCAACGAGAGTTGGATGCTTTTAAACAATGTCAAAAAGAAGTAAACCAATTGACTGGAATGCGTCAACAATTAGATGGACAATTAAATGAAAATTCAATTGTTAAAGAAGAATTAGCATTATTAAAACCTTCTGGTGAAGTGTATAAAATGGTTGGACCTATACTACTACGTCAAGATCATACAGAAGCTAAGGAAAACATTGAAAAACGTATGAGCTATATAAAAAATGAATTGCAAAGAATCGATGATCGAGTACAATCTTTGGAAAGCAAACAAGAAGAGTATAGAGATAAATTAAATAAATTACAACATCAGTATCAAGCCCAACATGAAAAAAAATAATTCAAATAATGTAAAACTTTGAAGAAAATTATGTTACTATTTTGTTTGTTTTGTGTCTACATTGAAGTTCTTGATTATGGTGATCAATGCTATTTTCTTTAATAGTAATAATAATAAAGATGTTTTGATAAACCTACAAACCTAAACAAAATAGTTTATTTACTAACAAATACTACATCTTTTTTCATTGTAAAATAAATTATCACTCAATGTTTGAACAGTTATTCTTATCATACAAAATTTTGAATTTTAGAGTAGCAACCATTGTAAAATTAATTTTCATAAGTGAACATCTTCCATATAATATTAATTAACATTTGACTATCTTTTAATAAATATATATTAAAATTTAATTTGTTAATATTAATATTTTTAAGGAAAAATAGACTCAACTTTCTATAATACAAAATAAAATTATTTAAACAATGCTGAATAAAATTTTATATCTATACATTATTAACAATGTTTTTCTCATCCTTACTATATTATAACTTCTGATCGTTTGGTAAAAAAAATTTCCACCGAATTCAATTTAGAATTAAATATTTTATGAGATTTTGGTACATAAATATTAGATATACAAATGACCAATTTTATACTAATTCTAACTTTAAACGGTTATAAAAAACAAATTGACTTATGATTTATGAGATTTTTTTTATTCATTAGACATGATATATGTGAGTGTGGTTATGATAATTATTCAGCTACTTATATCAAGAATTCAGTATTTTGATAAAAACTTATGGAATTAATGTAACTTCAAAATTCTATAGGTCGGTATGTATACCAACATTGGTGAATTTTTCAAAAAATTTTATTGGAAGGCTAGCTTTAGTTGGAGTTGACAATATTTGGAGCGATCGGCATAAATTGGAATGGTAAATTTAAAATTTGGATGGAATAACTGAAAATTCTTGCAAATTTTATTATTATCCTCACGTAGTATTGCAAGTCATTATCAAGCTAAAATGTCTTAATGTTGCGCAGGTCAAGGTATATAATATATCGATTAAGCAAGCGAAAGGACTGTGCTGAGAAATGAAGTGACGAGTTCCAAAACACGTGCAGAATCTAATAAGTAATGCCATTTCAAATTTTTCCATTATTGTTTACAAACTATAAATCTGTTTCAATTGCTACCATTCCAAGTTTAACCATTCCATGTTATGCTGTTCCAACTAATGCTAGGCACCTATTTTATATAGTATTTGTATTATACTATTTTAGATGATGGGTGAAAATTTCAAGTCGACACCACCACCTACATAATTCAATTTTTTCATAATTTGTTTTATTTGATTATCTGATAGAGGTTTTTTCTTAATTCCCAATGAAAATGGTATTAACTCAACTCTGCTGAAGAGGTTGTAAATGGAATAATAGTCCTAGTATTTGGTTTCCCTACGAACAAGGACGAATCTTTAGTTATGTCTTTTTTAAATATAAATTACCAAGCGAAAATAGTCATAACTCTGGAGAATATTGTATATTTCCCACGAAAAAAGACAACTTGAGATACGTTCTCATAAAAACGATACATTTTCCATGAAAAAATACTTAACTTGAGTCATGTTTTTGTATTTTCTATAAAAATAATATATAACTCAAGGATTTAGGTTAATGAAATATGATAATTAGAAAAAAACAAACATTTTCCAACATGCTCTAAAAAATCAAATCAACTATACAACTTTTTTTAAAAAAACATTAAAATCAGAATTAGAATTTAATTTTGAAAACTTAAAATAGCTACACTGTAACGTTTTCAAAATTGAGTTACGTCCTTCTTAGGAGGTGTTGAAGTTTTCAGTTCTATTAGTTTTGGAGTTATGGCAAAATTACTAAAATATATTAATATAATATTACTTAACATATTTTGGCGTTTTTATGCTAAATTGTTTGACAATTACTTGTGTTTTGTAAAAAGTATTAAGAATTTAAAAAAATTACCTCTAATGTACCACCCGGATACAATTTCTAATCTGAAAAATGTATGTATGAAACTTTTAAATAAGTATTTTTTTATGAAAAAGATTTTACATAAAAAGGAAAAATAATATAAAACATCATTGTATAACCGTTAGATCCTTTGCTCCACTTAAAGTTTAAAAGTAAACACATCACATGCCACTTGTCTACTTCTAGATGTCTATTATAGGTATATAGCACAATACCTTATACAGTATTTTATAGCAATAACTATCAACTAAGCTGAACGTTGATATTTAATAGCCATGTTGTTCACATTTTATATTTTTTGTAAGATACAATGACCACTATATTGTATTTTTTAGTGGATAAAATTTACTATGACTGTATATACATTTAATAAATAAAAACAATCAAATTGATTACTTAGCTATGATTAATTAATTATTAGATATTTGTTTTGTTATCACCAGGAAAATATTTTGTGGTACTAATGATGAATAACAATAACAACATTATAATTGTTACTTGTTAGTATATCCACATATAATCACAGATCATGATTTTGGCTATTTGTCACATACATAAGATTATGATATTTGTTTATTATACATATAACTATGGTTTATTATGTTATTAATTTTATTCTTAGATCATAATATGGCATACATTAATATGTCATATAATATCGTTGGTTAATAGGTCAATTGATGTAATCCTTAATATTGAAATTTTCAAGAGGCACTAAAATATAGTTTTGTTAATGATGTTGTAAGCTATATAAATTATTTGTTGTTTTTTAGGTTGTCAAATAGTATAAATCTATATTATACTTACCAAACTAAATACAATATGATATACTTTAATGTTACTCTAAAGTGAACTATTGTATGGGTTACTTTATTTGGCCAATAATAATATGAAACATGTGGGTTGATATTTTTGGACAATAGTTGATTCTGTAGTTATTGATTTATCCTGTATTTATTTCCACTATTTGGAAATATTTAAAATTATTAAATAGTTCCAAATAGTGTAACCTTCAATTTTATATATAAAACCTTTGTCTTTGTTACAATTCATTAACAAAAGTTTAATTTTATTAGCCCGGGTCAATTTAGTTTTAGCATCAATGGTTTGAGTATTCACCACGGTATAGAGAAGATATCTTCTCTACATCGTGGTATTTACACTGAAATATCGGAAAAAATTTAGTTTAGCTACCCCATGACTTTTCAATATTTTTTTGTTAATTCTTATGAAATTTTTGACGCTGAAAACGATAGTCGAATCAGAATTTGGAGGTAGCATTTGGTTTACAAGTAATAATAATTTAAAATTTACTATTTTATGCTAATAACAAGTGGGTGCGCAATAAACCATCCATTCTGTACCTTGAAGACAATAGGGTCTAATAGTGTATGATTTCACACACATACTTGTTCACTTCACCAATCTACACACACCTACTGAAAAGCGCTGCCGCCAGTGTGTAAGTTTATCTGACAATAACTGTATAGTGTATATAGTATTAATGTATACACCTCAACCCTCCCCCTACCATGGCTATGCTATTGGGTAATTTTATTAACAAAACTTGTAAACCCCTCCCTTGAGAAAATCCTGACTACGTCATTGATTCTGTGAAATTATTTTCTGGACAATTATAGCCCTCCAATCGTATTATCATATATTATTGAAGAAATGATTCATCGTTTCTTTAAAATTTAACACACCCAGTGGTTGACCAAGGGTGAGATGGAGGGGGTGGTCCCGCCCCGTGCACCAAACAACAAAAAAAAATTGAAGTTTTTCTGTTGAAACAATCAAATTAACAAAAAAAATTGAAATTTTTCTTTAAAATAAATCAAATTTTTAAAAACATACTTCGAACAAGGGTTTACTTAATGCCCACTTTTCAAAAGTGCCCCACAGTCCCTTCCATATATACGAACAAGGTATTTAGGTTTAAACCTCCTTTATCCTAATTATCGTCTTAATTCCTTACTTACCGATAGCATTATGATTCAACTACATTATACAGGTTATTGAATAATGCATTTACAATCTAACTGATATAATTGATACATGGCCAATCATTACGTTCAAAAATCAAAAGACCAAATACTTTTCTTTCTTTTTGCTTTCGTTGCTCATTACAGAAAGTTGATGGTTGTTTGGTAAATGGTGTTATAAATTTCAATTCACTTATTTAATTTTGTAAATACCTATTTAATAAAAACATAATTTTTTGTTTAAATTTATTTATTTACTATATTAATAGAATATCAGGCCGATTGAAGGCGTAGTAGGCCATCTTAATAATATAATGGTTTACTTATATTATGCATTTATTAATATTTTCTATTAATTTTTTTTATACGCATACCGGCTGGCGTGCATTTTGATTTTAGATTCTGAACTAAGTGAAGTAGCTAGTGTTTTTACAATGATGTTTATTTTTTTTTCTGTTAACACTTGTATAGAAATACTTGTCCAAAAGTCTCGATCAGCAACTTTTTAAGGTAATTTTTTAAAATTCTCAACTCTACATTATTATTTTTTTTTTTTCGGAAATCTACACATAATTTGACAAAAAAGACTCGGAAACCATAATTTTTTAATCCAAACTTTATGAAAATTTAAACATAGATAAACAATAATATGAGAAACATTTTTCCAAGAAAATTTTGAAAATGTGAAAACAAAATTTGACTATTTTTCTAACACTTTAATACAATAATATTATAATATTGTAGAGTATTATTAATCTAAATCTGTAAATGAAAAACACCTACAATATTAGTATTAATCCATAATTACTTTATTCTATATTGTATAAATTAAGAACATCTTACCTCCAACTCAAGCTTAGCTTATCGGAGGTAATCAAACTAATTATATATGTTATAAAAAATGTTATTGTTATTGTTTGTTTGAAAAAATAAAAATTATTATTATTATTATTATACTTTTTTTTCTCATTAATTATATTTTCCTTTTCTTTATTTTTATTAGATTAAAAAAGAAAAAAGTGTGTAGGTACTACGCTCGTCAGGGTGTTCTTCGCACGTCGGTGGGATTTTCTTGACGGGTGTATTGAATTTTAAAGAAACGATAAATCATTTCTTCAACAAAATGATTCTGAACGGAGGAAGTTAATAATATAATAAAAAAAATTCGAATTTCCCGGTTAGAATCGAACCCCAGCACTGTTGCGTCATAACGGTATCGTCGATCCATTGCGCCACACTAACATATTTAACATTCTATTGAAATAGTAGGTGTTAATAGTAATAATAACTGAAAATATTGAATTTTCAAAATAGAATAAAATAATTGAAAACTGTTATTGCACGAGGATTTTAATTCACACCATCGTATTCAGCGTCTAAAAATACATAAGATGCAATAAAACATTATTAACCATCAGAAACCAAATGCTTACAATCCATAGATATTTCGTAATATCTGTCTGTATTTTATCCGATTGTTTTCAATCTAACCCTTGTAAAAATTATTAACTATTTGTCCGTAAGAAATTTTATTGCACCAAAATATTGGCAATGAAATTCTTTATCTACGCACCAAATTCCAAAACAATCTGTTTGGCCAATTTTTTTTTATGTACGTTAAAGTGTGTAATTTTAGGTAAAACTAACGAATTTCGTCGAAATTTTAACTTCAAACGGGTATAAAAAAAAGCTGAATAACGATTTTCGAGATTTTTTCAGGTCAATTAGACATATATGTCAGTGAGATCATATTAAATTTTCAAGTCTTAATATCAAAAATCAAAATAATTATTTCATAAAAACTAACAAAAAATGAGAAATTTTCAAAATGCTGTACTTAACTCAAAATTGGTCAAATTTTTTTGAAATTTTTGTGAAATGTCCTCGTAACTATTTTTAGTGGTTAGTGAAAGTTTTAAGTCTCTAGCTGCATTATTTTAAAAGTTATGTCAAAAAGTAATTTTCAATTTTACAGAAATTCCGGTAATTGCATATTTTACCGTTTTTTGTCAATTTTTCGACAGATTTTCCCCGTTTTTGGAAAAAGTATTGAGAAACTAGAAAAATAATTTCTTTGTAGTATCATCTGGGTATGATTCCAGTTCTATAGAGATACTGATTAAAACTTTTAGACAAGTATTTCTATACGAAAAGTGTTTCTAGAAAGAAAGAGAAAGAAAAAATAAAAAATAAACATCATAGTAAAATCATAAGCTGTGCACTTTGTTCAGAATCTAAAAGTAAAGTAAATTAGAGTATAGTAAAGAGAACCGGGCATACTTCGTACCACGGACATTATTCGCTCTTCGGGTTAGATGCTTTAGGTAAGTGTGTTGAAAATGATTACTATTATTGTTCTTTAAATTATTGATTTCATTCGTTCAGTATCATCTTATTGAAGAAATATTTATCGTTTCTTTAAAATTCTACACACCCACCAAGAGTATCTGACCTGAGGAGTGAAGAATATCCGTGGTGCGAAGTATGTCCGGCTTTCTTTTTAAATTTTAGACGTTTACATGTCATACATATGACGCATGGATTTATGCAGTCGACTTGTACGAATTTTAAACACATAAATCAAAACGTTGTGTTTTATAATCAGGAAATGGGTTGTATGAGAAGTTTTTTTTTACTAAATTGACCCGGGCTAACAAAATTAAACTTTTGTTAATGAATTGTAACAAAGACGAATAGGACACACACACCTAACGCACAGCTATTTGATGAGTAAAGACGAACCTCCTATATGTGAGTGTGACTCATGCAATGTCCTTTTAACCGTCAACCACATCATCACCGAATGTATCAAATACAGCCAGTATCGTAACCAATTCCAAATCTCAGAACAAATCTGCCAAGCACTCGGACCAAACCCTCAGGACGAAAAAAACTTAATGTTATTCTTAAAAAAAACAGAATTGTATCATTTAATTTAATAATTTAAAAAAAAATGTAAATATTAACTAAGTAACCTAAAAAAAAAAAATTCTTATGCTAATGGCCTTGTTATCGATGTATTTTAGATCAATAAAAAAAAAAAAGACGAGAGTTTTATAAATAAAATTTAAGGTTACACTATTTGGAACAATTTAATAATTTTTAAGTCAATAATTACAGAATCAACTATTGTCCAAAAATATCAACCCACATGTTTCATATTATTATTGGCCAAATAAAGTAACCCATACAATAGTTCACTTTAGAGAAACATTAAAGTATATCTTAATGAATTTAGTTTGGTAAGTATGATATAGATTTATACTATTTGACGACCTAAAAAACAACAAATAAGCTATCTAGCTTACAACATCATTAACAAAACTATATTTTAGTGCCTCTTGATAATTTCAATATTAAGGATTACATCAATTGACCCATTAACTAACGATATTATATGACATATCAATTGCAAAAAATATCATTTTTTGAATTTCTCAATTCATCATTTTTTTGGGAGGGAAAAATTACCTAAAATTTGATAAAAAAGACTCGGGGAAACCATCTTTTTTTGATCCAAACTTTATGAAAATTTAAATATAGATAAACAATAATATGAGAAACATTTCGACTCAAAATAAATTTGAAAACGTGAAAAAAAATTTGTACATTTTTCTAACACTTTTTTTTCTTGTTAAATTATTTTTCTGTATTTGTTTCTAAATTATCCTTGTATTTTTTTCTGTATTTGTTTCTATACTGCCCTTGTATTTTTATCTGTATTTGTATTATTTAATCCAGCGGTTCCCATACTATTTTTATTCACGCCCCCCTAAAAGTGGTTATTTTTTCTCACGCCTCTCATGGACAACACAAAACAAAATAAGTTACCAACAGCTTCTCAGTATTTTAATATTTTTATGTTTAAATTTTTACGTTTGATCAAAGAAATAGTCGTAACTAACCTATATTTTATTTTTCTATGGTACGCAATATAAATTATAGACTATTCTATAATCAATGATATAAAATAATGTACTTGTTTTCCATGTACCTACTATTTCCTAATGTTCCAAAATTAGGATGTGATATTGTGATGTGTATACGTAATTACCGCTCTACACATTCCTTTTTTCTCATCTAGTTTGAACAGACATTTTAGATTCTGAACGAAGCTAGTGTTTTTACAATGATGTTTATTTTATTTTTTATTTTTTTCCTTTTTGCTTCTGTGAATACTTTCGTATGAATCTACTTGTCCAAAAGTCTCGATCAGTAAATTTTTGAAATTCGATTTTTCTCTGGATGGTATATTTTTGTATTAAAATATACGGCAAAAAATTCTTCACACGATAGAAAGCAAAATCAGTGAGTTACAAATGGTGTGCATCTACACGCTATCAAGCTTTGTCGCTATCTCCAGGATAATTATTTTATTTTGAACAAAAATCCTTAAAGAAAATTTCATTTTTATCGTAAAGAATCAGATGAATTTCTGTTGTATAGTTACGAAATTTGATGATTTTTCTATACCAATTTATACAGTTTGATTTCTTCTAGAATATTTTTCACTAATTACTTTTATGAAGTAATTGAAAGTTCTGATAATATTTACATCATGCCTCCCCTACCAGATGCTCGAGCCTCCCGAGGGTGGCGCGCTGCACAGTTTGGGGATCCCTGATCTAAGCTTAAATCAGCTGATATAATAATTAACATAATATTTTTATCATACAATATTTATTATAAATTATTTATCACAATATCAAACATTTTTTATCATATTTGTGGTGTCTACATCTATTTAATAATAATTATAATTATTTATTTTGTTTGACTTACTTATATTTTGTTTATATTATTATAATCTCATAATTTAACTTGATTATTATAACTTTAAACTTTTGAGTAATCCAAAAAATAAAAATAAATAGTAATGTGTGGTAATTTGTTTACAACATTCTACTGTGTCTGAAATTCACATATTTCATAATTGCTTGCATTTATGTATTATTCCAATAAACATTTATCAAATTTATTCAATATTTTGCTTTAAGAAGTTTTTAAAATGAGTAATATTTATATTCAAGAACCTCCAACTTCTGGTAAAGTAAGTACATTTAATTTTTGTTTTTTTTTATTTAATTTTCATAATTCTTAAAAAATAATATCATAATATGATAGAAGATATGAAAATTAAAATAAATGTATTTTTAAAAAACTGTCCACTATTGTTGATAATGGATGAAAATTTCAAGTTTCTAGTCCTATTAGTTTTGGAGTTGCAGCGAAATCAATAAAATCGTTTTCATTCGTTTACGTCATATTTTGCCGTTTTTACTAAATTTTTCGACAAGTTTTTTTCGTTTTTAGAAAAAGTGTTGAGGATTTTGAATAATGATTTCTTTAAAGTTCTACTTGGGTGTGATTTATAATCTAAAACTAATACTAAACTGTATGAAATTTTTGGGCAGGTAACTTTCTGAACCCTCCCCGTAACTACGCCAGTGGTATTATTACTTTTTTTGATGATGTGACTAAATATAATTTATTTAGTGCAAAACAGTATTTTGTGTTTCTAGGAAAATTAAAATTTGGTGTATGCTCTTTTAACCATTGAATTATCTATGTATAAAATAAATTGATATTTATCATGTATAGAAGAAAAGTAAATATTTTAATAATATAATTATCTACAGGTGGTTCTTAAGACTTCATTTGGTGATATTGAAGTAGAATTATGGTCAAGGGAAGCTCCAAAAGCATGTAGAAATTTTGTGCAGTTATGCATGGAAGGTTATTATGATGGAGTGTTGTTTCATCGTATTGTCAAGGGTTTTATAGCCCAAGGTGGCGATCCTACTGCAACTGGTGCTGGCGGTGAATCAATTTATGGTCATCCATTTAAAGTAATAAATTACCTTCATATTTAATAAGTTGCAGAATAAAATTTCATAAAAATTGAAAAAAATAAATTTTAGGATGAAATACATTCACGTCTTCGATTTAATCGCCGGGGTTTGGTTGCTATGGCAAATGCTGGAAAAGATGATAATGGATCTCAATTTTTTTTTACATTAGGATCTACTCCAGAACTTCAATCTAAACATACAATATTTGGAAAAGTTGCTGGTGATACTATTTATAATTTAACCAAATTAAACGAAACTCTAGTAGATCAGGTATTACACATTCTTAGCTATAACAAATAACAAAATTTATTTTAGATTTTTGTTTGTAGGAAGATAAACCAGTTTATGACCAAAAGTTAATAAAAACTATTGTACTAAATAATCCTTTTCCTGATATTGTACCTAGAATTGAAAAAAAGACTGAAGTAACTGAAAAAAATTCTAAAAAAAAAGAAAGTGTTGGTGTCAAGTAAGTTAAAATTGTGTGATTTATGCATAAAATTTAATGTAATATATAATTTAATCTATTCTAATTGGATATAATGCAACATGAGACATAAGTTCACAAATAAAATAACTGGTTATGTATACAATGAATATTATTCATATTACATTTTTTTTTTATTTAACACATTAATTGTAAGATATGTATACATTTTTGTATTTATATTCACATGAAGAAATTTTAAACTATTATCCTTTGGAGAAGAAGCTGAAGAAGATGAAGAAGAACTTAATGACGCAGTTAAAGAATTTATTGGAAGGCCAAAATCAACTCATGATGTTCTTAAAGATCCTCAGTTAAGCTCAGAGCCTGCTGTTAATGACGATACACTAATGGATGATGTACCTTCTAGTAATCAGACTTCAAAGTAAAAATATTTTTCTTTCAAATCCTCAATCCTGAAAGTTTAAAAACACTTTTATTTTTTCATTTCTTAGAATAAGTGTTGATGATGTGCGAGCAAAATTATCATCTAATAGTAAAACCAAAATAGTTACAAAAAAACTAGTAGATAAAACAAACGAATCTGATGATTTAGATGACTTTGAATTAGGAAATAACATCAATGATGAGAAAAACAGAAAAGCGTAATTATGAATATTATTATTTTTTTATTTTATTAATTACCTATATCAATTTATAGAATAATTGGGTGTTGCTCAAATGTATGATCTACCTTCATGTTTTTACCTAGTAGTACAGTACAGAAAAAAAAATAATTCCGGAAAACCGGAATTATATTTAAAAATAAATTATTATTGATAATTTGTCTAATCTAATGTCTAATCCAATTCTAATTTCCAATATGAATGTGTATCCAGAGCTAGGTTTACTCAGATTATGTAACAAGTCTGTGTATGTATCACATAACTGTAAGTATGTACTAGTACAGTAACAGTAGTAATAATAAATAGGTTGTAAACATAGAGTTTACTCAATAATTGTAAATTAATAATTTTACCTTATAAACAAAATATTATAATTTATTTATTTTATTTCTCTGCTTGGATGTGCTATCTACCTTTACGGGTAGATTGCACATATGACGATAGATTGCACATCTGAGCTGCACCCAATAATTGTACTCATATTAACATGTATGATATTATAATTATTTTCATTTATAAAGCCTAATTAAATGTAAGCCATTTATATAATATATAAATACAGCTTTAAACCTCAAAATAATAAAAAAATTTTGCATAATATGCTTCTTCAATATTCTACATTTTTTTATTGTTTGAATAACCTCACTTTTTGAGACTCAATTCCTTTTCATAAGTTTTATGAGTACATAAATTAGTACTTTGAATTTAATTTATCATAAGACATTTATTTTACTTTAGTTTATATTTGTTGAAATCCAAAATATTGGGTATAATATTATTTTAGTAACTAAGTAATAATTTTCTTATGAAAATTAGTGAACAAATTCAGAAGGAAATTCAAGAAATTAAGTCTCAGCTATCAAAAAAGAAAAAAGACAAAATTAAAGATCAGGAAAAAAATAATAAACCGGAAGAAGTATCAATATCTATTGATCCACTTAAGCAACAATACTTGGAGAATATTAAACTCTATTCATCTAAAAATAATGAAATTCCTAAAAAAGGTATTGTATAATCTAAATTCTTAAGTATTGAAAAATTCTACTTTATGGTTTTTAATTTAGGTTCAAGCAGAGAAGATTTTGCACTTAGTCTTTTGAATCAGTTTAAAAGTAAACTTCATAAATCTATACAGTCTAATGAAGAAAAAAAACCTGAGAGGTTAGAAGATGATATTGATGATGATGATGATGATGATTGGTATAATTTTTGTTTTAATAAGAAAAGATTCTTTTTTATTTTAATTGACTTTTATAATTATTAATTAACTTCATAATTTTAACTATAGGAAAAGTCGTCCTCTTCAATTTGAGAAGGAAGATGCTGTGTTAGCAAAGGATGCAAATAAAAAAGATGATGATTGGTTTGAAATATATGATCCAAGGAGTGCTCTTAACAAAAGAAAACGTGAATTGGGTAAAACTAATTCAACAAAAGATAAAGAAAAAAAAATGAAACTGTAAATTTACTATCTGTTATTTAATAATAAGTTTTTAAATTCATTATTAACTGTGTGTTATACATGTATAAATATAATAAATTCATAAAAACAAAAAAATTGTAGATTACATTTTTTGACCATATTTTTTAATGATTGAAAGGGCCAAAAATAATATAAAAATATATGTAAAATAACTTTATTTAAATAAAACTACACGTTAGTAATTATTAATTAGTATTTTTACCTAAAGAATAAATTTAAAAATCCGGACTTCGCATTATGGGCATTATTTTCTCCTTGATTGAGTGTAGTTTTTTTTTTTTTTTTCAATTTCTAAAGGCTTCGCCTTGTCGCTGCAACCATTCTTCTCTTTTTCCTGTTAATCTCTTCATTACTTCATAACTTGGTAAGGATAATAGCTTTTTTTATATTTTCTATGATTGTTTCTCTTGGTCGTCTTCTACCCATTTTTCCATTTATCTTTCCCTCCATAATATTTATTATAAACGTATCATGACGCATAACATGTCCAAAAAACTTTATTTTCCTTGCTACTATATTATTGATAATTTATCTTGGCTCCTGTACCAAACTTAAAACTTCCTTGTTTGATTTCATTTCCGTCCAGCTTATCTTCATTGTTTTACGCCACGTCCACATCTCGAATGCTTCTATTCTTCTTGTGTCTAGAGCACTCAAAGTCCATGTTTCGCTTCCATATAATAACACACTCCAAACAAATGTTTTAATGAATAATTTCTTAATTCTAAGTGATACGTGCCTGTTTGTTAAAAGAGTCTGCTTTTTAGTGAAAGCTTGTTTCGCCAGAGCTATTCTTTTTATTTCTGTTGTATATTTATTTTTCTGAGTGATGTAATTACCTAGGTAGCAAAATGATTTTACTTCTTCTATAGCCGTTCCATGTAGGCTAATAGTTGTTTCCATTTTTTTATTGTGTTTATCTACTATTAATATTTTTGTCTTTTTAGCATTTATTTTTAATTGTACTTCCTCTAGAGTTTCTGCTAATTTTGTCAACATATTTTTCAAGTCAAGTTCATTCTCTGCTACTATGGCTGCTACTATGAGTGTAGTAGGACTTGTTAAATGTGTTATATTTTAAAGAAATAATGAATCATTTCTTCAATAAAATGATTCTGAGCGGAGTTTTAGTTAATACAAGACAGTTTTACTTAAAAATTATAAAGTTTATTGCCATTACTAAAAAAAATATTTTTACTCAGTTTTATGCCCTACTGTTCACAGAGAAAAGAAAAAAAAATTTTTTTGAGAAAAAAAGTGATAAAAGCAAGAGCAATTTTCATATTATTGTCTATATTTAAATTATGATAAAGTTTGAATAATAAAAAAAATAAAAGTATAGGCATTTTTGTTAAAATTCGGATAATTTTTCCCATATTTTGGAAAAACTCTCTGTAAAGTACCACCTAAAATCAAATTCTGATTAAAAAATTGGCACTTAAAAACTTTTAGTATTATTTTAAATGTAAGATTATATCATCCATATTACATTTTAAAATTTTTCAATGCATTAAAAAATATTAAAACTGTTAGTACATTTTTTTTTGTATTTTTTTACATAAATTAGGATTATTACTTTGCATGATGGGTATTTTTCATTCGTTGAGTGGGATGCTCTTGGTGGGCGAGTTGAAAAAATTTAAAAAAAAAGGTAAATAATTTTTTCAATAAGATAATTCCTAGCGGAGCTTCAGTTTATTCATTTTAACTCAAAAATTATAAAGTTTGTTATTTTAATAAAAACAAATTATTTTATACATGGCTAGTTTTATATCCCATTATTGTCTGAGAACATAAAAAAAAAAGTGTTCAAAAAAATTTCAAATTTTTTTTTTTTTCTGACATTTCTTATGCTATTGTTCATCTATACTTAAATTTTATAAAAAAAAGTTTGTTTCTGAGGTGTTTTTGTCAAATTTTGGGTAGCTTTTCCCAAATTTCAAGAAAGTCATTGAGGATTTCAAAAAATGAACTCTCAAAAGTACCACTTAGAGGTGAATTATGATTTAAAAAGTTGCTGGTCGAAACTTGTAGACAAGTATTACCACACAAAAAAAAGTTTTACAGAAAAAAAAATAAAAAATAAACATAACTGTAAAAACTCTAACTTCTTAGCTTAACTCAAAATCTAAAATATTTTGACAATATGAAAATACGGCGTGTTTCATATAAATTTTTTTTTTTTCGTTGATGAATAATATCATTAGGTTGTCACATGAACGTGCAACGAAATCCGAAGGTGATACCTGCAACAGTACCCCGCTCATTCGTCCAGTTTGAATTTTGAATGGAGAGAGATGCAATAAAACATTATCAACCTTCAGTAACCAAGTGCTCAATCTATTGATATTATTTCCTAATATCTGTCTACATTTTCTCAGATTTTTTTCAATCAAACCCTTGTAAAATGATAAACTATTCGTCCATAAGAAATTTTATTGCACCAAAATATTCTCAATGAAATTCTCTTTCCAGGTACTAAATTCCAAAACAATCGGTTTGTCCAATTTTCTTTTACGTATGTTAAAGTGCGTAATTTTAGGTAAAACTAACGTAAATTCTAACTTCAATCGATTATAGAGAAAAAAGTTAACTTACAATTTTCGAGATTTTTATTAGCTCAATTAGAAATATATATGAGTGAGATCATATTAAATTTTCAAGTCTTAATATCAAAAATCAAAAATTTTATTACATAAAAACTAACAAAAAATGAGAAATTTCCGAAATTTTTAAATGCTGTACTTAACTCAAAATTGATTAAATATTTTTTAAATTTTATGAAATGTTCTCGTAAATATTTTTAGTGATTGGTGAAAGTTACAAGTCTGTAGCTGCATTATTTTAAAAGTTATGTCAAAAAGTAATTTAAAATTTTACGGAAATTCCAGTAATAGCATATTTTAACGGTCTTTGTCAATTTTTTGACAGTTTTTCTTCATTTTTGGAAAAAGTATTAACAAATTGGAAAAATGATTTCTTTAAAGTACCATCTGGGTAAGATTCCAGTTCTATAGAGATACTGATCGAAACTTTTGGACAAGTATTTCTATATGAAAAAGTGTTTCCAGAAAGAGAAAAAAACTCCCTTCAGAATCTAAAAGTAAAGTTAAGTATAAACAAGAAAGCCGGATATTCTTCGCTCCTCGGGTCAGATACTCTTGAAGGGTGTGTATAATTTTAAAGAAACGATAATTCATTTCTTCAATGAGACGATTCTGAACGAAAAAAGTTAATAATATAATTATATAAAGAACAATAATAGTCGTCATTTTTAACACATTTACCAAGATTATCTGACCCGAAGAGCGAAGAATATCCGTGGGTTGAAGTATGTCCAGCTTTCTTGTTTATACTTTTAGATTCTGAGTGGAGCAAAGAATGTATTGGTTTTACAAATCTGTGTTTTTTTTTTTCGTATGTATGGAAGCATGATTTCGGGTAGAAATACTGGTCTAAAAGTTTCGATCAGTAACACTATAGATCGGAAATGTTGTCAAGATGGTATTTTTGGGAGGTCATTTTTCAAATTTTTAATTTTTTTTCTAACTTCTAGACTATCCAAAAATTGACAAAAAACGGCAATATACGAATTTTTGTAAATTCGATTTTGTTTTTTTGACATAACTTCCAAAATAATGGAGCTAGAAAGTTGAAACTTTCACCAACTATTAAAAATAATTATGCGCACCCATCATAAAATTTTCAAAAATATTTGACCAATTTTGGGGTAAATACGGCATTTTGAAAATTTCGAAAATTTCTCGTTTTATTAGTTTTTAATTCATAAAATTTTAATGTATGGATATAAAGAGCTGAAAATTTAATATAAACATATTCATATGTATTTCTAACAGTACTCAAAAAATTTCCAAAATTTTTAGTCAAATTTTTTTTTTATAACTGTTTAAACTTGGAATTTTGACAGAATTCATAAGTTTTAATTAAAATTACACACTTAAACGCATATATAAAATAATTGGTTCAGCCGATCTTTACGAAACTTGGTACATAGACAGAAAATTACAAGACAAATATTTTGGTGTAATAAAATTTTAAACGGACGAATAATTGAGAATTTTATGGTTTTTATTGAAGAAAATTCGGAAAAAGTACTGACAAATATTCTGACAATACCGAATTAATTATTATCATGAAATCAATTTTAGTTATTTAGTAATAACTTCCAAAATAATAGAGATAGAGACTTGAAACTTTCAGTAACTATTGAAAATAGTCACGCGCATACCTAAAAATTTTTTCAAAAATATTTAACCAATTTTGATGTAAGTGTAGGAATTTGAAAATTTCGGAAATTTCTCGTTTGTTGTTAGTTTTCAATTCATAAAATCTTAATGTATGAATATTAAGATCTGAAAATTTTTAATACAAACAAATTCATATGTATTTCTAACAGTACTTAAAAAATCTTGAAAATTGTTAGTCAAGTTTTTTTTTTTATAACTGTTTAAACTTTAAACTTGGAATTTTGATACACTGAAGTTCATAACAGAAGAACTATCGGTTATCAACCAGAGTCAAAAATATAATGCTAGATACAGGAAAAGAAGTATAAAAATGTGGTAAGGTTATAGAGTGATTATTACAAATGTAAAATTTTATGTTGGTAATAGAAGATGTTTTTGTAATTTAACCTTATTTATATAAAATACTTGATTGTTCGTTTTAACTATAATTATAAATCAATTGATTACTAATGATTGATTACACATGACACTTAAGAGCATAGGCGCCCGGAGAGGGGGGCAAGATGGGGCATTTGCCCCCCTCTGGACTTTTCAAAAGTGCTTTTAACTATTAAAATTATATAAGTACTCGTAGATAAATATATTATAGCTATTCTGACTGTATGGATTTATTAATTTTATATAGTCAAAATAATAAAAAAAACAGTACATTCGTATTGCAGATTACCGTGGTAAATATGGCTCTGAATTTAATACAGTAAAGACCCTTGAAGAATGCACTTTAAATTTCAAAAAATCTCTTAAAATTCCGAAATATTATGTTGTATACCTTTCACGTAGAATGCCAACAAATTCATATAAAATCTTCCTTAAATTTACTCAAAAAATCAAATTTAAAAATCCAA